>CAUYQG010179075.1:0-13271 GCA_963574415.1 Tarsius wallacei | reverse complement strand
CAGACCACAAGCTGGGCTCGGGGGCTCAGCCTGTAATCCCACGCCTTGGGAGGCTGAGGTGAGTGGATTGCCTGAGCCCGCGGGTTCGAGACCCACCTGGGCAACTTGGTGAGACCTCATCTCTACAATAAATCAAAAAATTAGCTGGGTGTGGTAGTGCGTGCCTGTAGTTCCAGCTACTTGGAAGGCTGAGGCTGGAGGATCGCCGGAGCCCAGCAGGTCGAGGCTGCGGTGGCCGGGAGCGGCCACTGCACTCCAGTCTGGGCGACAGAGTGAGACTCCAACTCAAAAAAAAAAAAAAAAAAAGTTGCAGACCACAAACTGTGGAACAAGAGAGTAAGCTAAGAGGCTATAGACTACTTGAAGCTTTCTGTAAGGATTTGGGCTAGTGTTCTCAGTTTTGCTTTGTAAATATTAGATGTACACATTTCATTCCCTTGTTTGGGTCTTCTAACATGATGAGGTAGAAAGGGTAAGTTTATTCTTGTTTAGCTAATAAGGTAACTGAGACTTCCTCAAGGTCAAATGGCTATTCAGGGGCAAAACAGAATCTTCTGGCATCAAGTCCAATGATCATTATATGATACTTTGCTGCCTATTAGTGTAACTAAAATGAACTTAATATTTTCTACCTCTTTCTGGTTTTATTTAATTCATTAAATTAATATTAAGTGCTAGTTGCTGGAGAAAGAATGTTGAAAAGATACAGTCACTGCCTTAAAGGAAGTTACAGATAATGAACAAGACAATAATGATGCAGTATGACCTTAACAGCAAAGACACAATGGGGCTTAGTCTGAAGTCATTGGAGACAGGCATAATAACATATGTTTTGAGTTTCATATACCACTTCTAAATAATGTAGGTATCTTTTTGACCATAACCTATCCACAAAGAAAGATACAGTCCTTAGGCAAACAAATGAGAGAGGGGTTGCTTTTGTCAAAAGGAACAACATATGTAAGGTAAAACATTTAAGAAAGATTGATGTGTTCAAGAAGCTACCATTGATTCAGTTTTCCTTGGGAATAAAATGTGAGACGAGCCTGGAGAGATGGCAGGGTGAGGGCATGCCAGCTCAAAATGGGTCCTGCCTGCATTGCACGTACCGATCTTTTATTGTGAGCCTTTAGGCTAGAAAAATCTATGTAAAAATGCTCACAGGGCATTCTTTCTGTGAGCATGTTGAATATTCAAGTTTGCATGTTAGAGGGTGATAGGAACATGGACTTAGCCAATATGTTGGCAGAGAAGGAGGGATTGATGTGGGAAGATCAGCAAAAAAGGTTGTGCTGTAGTCACGGCAACAATGAAGAGGACTAAATGAAGGAGGTGGTGGAAGGGATGCATCTAAGAAGGCATTTAAAAGCAAAATCCACAGGACTTTGTGTTTGAATGTAGCAACAGGGGAGAGCAAACCACCAGAAATAATGCTCAATAATTTGAAAACAACTGTGAATGCCTCAAGAACAGAGGTTATATCATACTTATCTTTGGTTCTCTCTTTTCTTACCAGGCCTGGCACATTTGGGGTGTTCACCAAAGTTCTGTGAAATAGAGTTGTTCTTGAATCTCTCATATTTATTTCCATCTGCAGTAATACCTTGAAGGTGTAACACATCACCTGATTATTTGTTTGTTCATTTCTTATCTGTAAAAGTTCCTGGTTGAGTGACCAGAAATTAGGAGGTACCCAAAATATCATAAAATGAGGACGCTTTTTAGATTTAAAAAAAATGACACGTGAAGAAAAAGTAAAGCATACATTTATATTGAAGTGAAATGGCGAAATGATATTGGTCTTAGGCAGATCCTTAGCAAAAATGGCCACAACCATTCTATTTTCCTCCTTGTATCCACACTCCTTCAAATATGACCTTGAAGCTCGTCTCATCAAGAAACAGGATCAATTTCTCCACCCTTTTGATCTGGGCTGAACTTGTGACTTACTTTGAGCGATAGAATGTAGCAAAAGCAACCTTGTTCTTGCACTTATATGCCCTACACACTGCTGCTTTCTTGTAGAACCCTGCCCAGTTGCCATGTGAACAAGCCTGGACTAGCCAGCTGGCAGACAGAAGATCACACAGAGCAGAGACCAACCATTCCAGCTGAGGCCATTCTAACGTCATTCCAGCTGAGGTCAGCTGACTGCAGATGTGTGAGTGAGCACCTGGAGACCAGAAGAACTATCCAGCTGAGTCCAGCCCACATTGCCAACTTGGGAACTTGTGAGTTAAGTAAATATTTATTGCTTTAGGTCACTAGAGTTTGGGGGTTATTTGTAGTGCAAGCTAAGTGTAGACAATTTTGGGGAAAGGAATACATAAGACACTCTTCTTTGGCTCCCAGCTTCGAAAGAAATTAGTGCTGCAGAAGGAGATATAAAGACACTGAGTCTTGGTTATCAAACTGCAATACCACTTCCTGCTGCATACCACTCCATCCCTCATCCAAATGGTAACAAGATTTGCTCAAAGGATGCCAGAGAATTAGCAGGCCACACGTTGCATGGGGGCCCAGGTACAGATCCACTACTGCCAGGGGTAGGGATAATTCTTTGAGGCTTGGACAAGACCTTTATAGTTTTTCAGGGATCAGGGCTGCTTATTACTAAGCATTGTTACTTTGAGCCTTGGGAGTCAAGCACAATGGAATCTCCAGGGAAGTGTGTGTATGTGCATGTAAAAAAAATACAATAAAAATTCATGTTCAAGTTATACATAAACATTTTACATACTTTTTTGTTTGTCTATAATATTTCATAATTTAAAATTAATTTTTTATACTGGTAAAAATATATTACATTTTCTATAATAATAATACTTCAATCTTTTCTCTCACACTGCTCCCAGAGGAGCCTATGATAATATTGCTTTTTTTGCTCACTATGTTAGGGGATACAAGGTGAGCAGCACAATATTTAATATGTCCCTATTTTATAGTGCTTCATTTATTCATTTATTTGTGCAACAAATCTTTTTTTTTCTTTTGAGTTGGAGTCTCACTCCATCACCCAGGCTGGAGTGCAGTGGCACGCTCACCGCCACCACAGCCTCAACCTACTGGACTCAAGCGATCCTTCTGCCTCAGTCTTCCAAGTAGTGAAACCACAGGCATGCGCCACCACGCCCAACTAACTTTTTTATTTATCATACAGACAAGGTCCCGCCAAGTTGCCCAGGCTGGTCTCGAACCCCTGAGCTCAGGCAATCCTCTTGCCTCTGCCTCCCAAAGTGCTGGTATTATAGGTGTGATATTAAGCATCTTCTATATACCAGGTGTTGTTCTGGACAATAGGAATATAGCAATGAACAAAACAATGTCCCTTCTCTCAGATCTTACATTCTAATGGGGAAAGATAAAATATAAATAAACATGTAACAACGTCAGGAGTGATACATACAATAAAGTGAAATAAAGTATAGTCAGGGAGTAGAAAGGTATGGAATGGTCTCTTCTAGATGAGAGAATCAAAGAAGGCCTCATTGGTGAAGGAACATTTGAACCAGGCCTCAAGAGACAATGGGAGACAGAATGCTATAGTGTAATCACTGGTTTCCTTGCCAATTTTTTGTTCACTGTGACATCTTGAAGGTAGAGATCGTGTCTTATTCATCCCTGTATCTTCAAGCCCAGTACAGTGCCAGGCATATAGGAAGCACTCAATCTCACTGGGTGGATGGATGGATGGATGGATGAATGAATGGATGAATGGATGGACTGATAGATGAATTATTCCTCAGGGTTCAGCAAATAGTGAGAACTCAGTAAATAGAGAGGGGACTGCCTTTTCTTCAAAGCTTACCCTTACCATGCTGTTTAACACCACAGTCTGCCCCACCCCCACCCCTACCACCTGCACTTTTATCCCCTTATCTTGCTAAATTCTCCCTTTTATCCATAGCAGTGAATCCTTCTGTCATTCCAGAAATTTGACCTATCTGTTTTATCGTCTGCCCATCTCCATCACTGAACTGAAAGTCCCTGAATACAGGGATTGTTGTCTGTTTTGCACATTGCGGCAACCCAAGCACCTTGTACAGTGCCCAGCACACAGCAAGAGCTCAAAATATTCATGCGGAATGTCTAAACTTGAACATGTCCGTCTCCATTTTTTCAGAGCCTGATCTAAGCATGTCTGGGTCCCTTTCCTGTCCATCTTCTCCTGCAAGATGTCTGCTTTTAGGATGGTCTGTCAGTCATTTGTTTCTCCCAGAGATTGCAGGTTACTCCCATGAGTTGTTTGCATTGAAAACATATGATTCTTTTTTGGACAATCTAGAAGTTCAAGCAAGCTCAATATTCACAGGACATATTGCAATACAAATAAATACATACATAAATATACTGGCTCTATAAATCAGAAATAGAATACTTTAAAAATGCAGAACACTTCTGGTTTATAAATAAAAACTGGTTTATTTATGAACCAATAACAGTATTGATTAACTATTAAATAAAGTACATAAGAAAAGTCTAATGGAAAAATTACAAAATATATTTAAACTATTATCTGTCGACCTTTTTCCTTTGCTGTGTGTCTGTCACTGTGAGAACGTTTCCTGGCCCTGTCAATCAGCGATACCCTGCCACCAGTACCCCGTCATGAACTCCGCGAGTCACTCTGTCATGAGCTCCTCCCGTCACTCTCAACAGGATTGTGACAGCTTCCTGTGTCAATTCTGCTCACTAATGTTCTGATTTCTTTGTAACCTAGCTAAGGTTTTCATTAGTGTAACTAGGCTAAAGATATTCTTTTTCAGAGAAAATCAGCCTTCCACCCAGGGTAATATACATTAACCAAAATTGCTCCTTTTCCTTACAGGTCCATTTCAATCTCTCATATTCTGGTTTCTTTGGAACCTAGTTAAGGTTTCATTAGCTTAACTAGGCTGGAGATATTCTTGTCAGTTAAAATTTGCTTTCAGCCTGAAATTATCCACACTCAGAAATGGCTGCATTTTCCTCACAGTCTAAATTAGATTAACTAATCTCAGCCTGCTCTCCCCCCAAGTCACAATTTGCCAAGATGGCCCAGAGATGGTCTGTTTCTTCCAGAAACCTGTCTTTCTTCTAACACTTGACTCCCCAGTCCGAATGCCATTCCTTCACAGCCTCCTCACCACGCTGCCTCTCCCCTAAAAGCCCCACATCCTTTCAAGACCACAGGAATACTGCCCATCTGAATCACAACCTAAATGTAGTATATTACATGGCTTCCTTCTTCAGTGACTTCAGAAAATTATCATACAACTAGGCTTTATTACAGAAAAATCTTTAGTTCATTGATTTTGTGATCTTATTTTTTGGTAGAACAACAATAACAACAACAACAAAAATCCCCCAAAAATGCACTACAGAAAAAGCCAAGATTTTAGCTAAAGCAAAAATAAAATTAAATAAAGCAAAATAGCCTCAATAACCTGAGTAATCAAAAACCTCACAAGGAGGCAGCAGCACATGTAGCATTGTTGCCAAATGTGGTTAGAACTTTTTAAACCCTTTTCTCTCCCAACTGGTGAACGTTGTTTGTAGTCACAGAAGCGGGCCTTTGTGGAAATTAGATTTGAAAGGTTTTATGACAGAGGCTGCTGGTGAAACCATCTTTCCTAGGTAACTACCACGACGAAGCAAGATTATCCCAGTAGTGTGTCCCGGGGTTGCATTCATGACACACCCTTTTCACTGGAGTGAATTCCATGATTGGCAGGTGAGGGAGACAGACAGGAAGAGGTGAGGGGAAGAGGAAAGATAGGGAAGAGAGGGAAAGAAGGCAAAGGAGAGAAGGAGAGGTAGAGAGTAAGAGATACAGACCACATGTTGTGCGGAGACTCCATGCAAAGAGCTGAGAGAGAATGAGCCTGCTAGCCCCAGAAACATCCACAGTTACCATGGCTCTCTCAGCTATGAGCATCTTGCTACACAGAGCATGATGCTGGTGCTTAAAGATAAGTATTTTTGCACAGTATGGCTCCCAAATATAAGCCAATTATGTCACAGGATGTTCAGCTGAACAGTAGTCTGTTCTCACACTGAAGGAAAGCCAGCTCTGCTTCGTGGTACAGCCCCAAGGGACTTCCAAGTGAGCGATTTTCATCTTACATTCTAACTTTAGCATCCACATAACCCTCTTCCACACTCAAATTTTAAGGAAAACCTAGGTAGAACCCAGTCTAGAAGATGTCTTATGGGGCAAGAGATACCTCTTTTGTTTTTACGAATAATTTACTTTGTAATGGAAATTTATTTTCTAATGGTAAAAATGTACTTCTATTAATGTGTGTTGGTATGTGTGCATGTGTGTGTGCACATTGTTAGAATATACATGTATGTGTGACTTTTTCTTTCTTCTCTCTTCTTCCATGTGAAAGAGAAACATGGGGAACTCCAAAGGAAGCAAAGAATTAGAGGGGTGTGTGTGTATGTGGAGCGTGTATGGGTCTACACACATACCCATAACCTACATGGAGTTGCTAGAGTGAAAATAGGGAGGAAATGTAGATAATGACATATGATTCTTACTCATAAGGTCTTAATATACCTTACACAAAGCTGATCATAAGTCAAGCCCTGGAGCTGAGTACTGAGCTGATTTTTCCAGGAACATTTTAGATCTATTAGAAAAGAAGGAAGTCTGGTGATAATACCAAGGCTGACGAATAACTTCCAAGAATTGTTGCACATGGTCCAAAATTATACCCAGGTTTCTATTTTTTAGTATTTCTCTATCTGATTTTCTACTGCATGATTTACTCTTTTTCATATTCATCTATGTTGGTAAAGAGTTTTGTTAAAGTAAATAAATAAATAGAAATGTTATAGGTATGATCTGGAGCACATGTCACAAAACAAAATGAGTTTCTTATCTTCTACCATCTGGTGACAGCGTGCCCAAACTGCAGGTTTCATTTGGTTAACAACACAAAGTTTAGAAATTAAAGATGCCAGACTAATATTAAAAGTGTTGGTTAATATAAAACAATCAGTAAAAATATTTAGGTAAACATTTATAATTTGAATTAGCAATTAAACCAACCTCTTCAACTTTTGTTTTTTGAGAGGTAAATATTAATTTCTCAGCCATGTCAGATCTTTTGCATTTTTTATGAAACACTAACCTCTTTACCAAGTTCATTACATAGTGAGGATAATGACAAAGTCACCTAATACTTGAATATAAAAAGGATAACATGACCCTGAGGCACACAACATGGTTTATTGTGTGGTAACTCTATCATTCACAGTGACTGTGTCATCTTCACTGGAGCTTGGCAAGGAAAGAGACTAAGCACTGTAACAGTGAGAAAAAACAAAACCTAAAAACAAAATCAAGGTAAAAGGAGACATCCAACTTTTGCAGAATCTCTCCAAAAATCTTCACTACCAAACTCAAATTCTTGGTCTAAAGATTTTATCATAGAATTATGAATTCCCTCTCTAACTTTACTTGTAACTTTGGTGGCTTTAATAAACAATCTACGATTAATTCAGATACTACTGATAATGAGGTTGTGACAATTTGGCCAAGGAGAGTTTAAAATGCAGCTGTCTTCTACCTATTAATGGAAAAGCAAAACAAGGGTGGTGTGCTAAGCAAAGCTGTGACACATGAGAATACATTTGTAACTTTTTGCTTTCTTGAGGACAAAATTTCCAAGCGCTTTTTCATAGCACATTTTTATGCAACGTGCTAATTATAACTAGCTTTAATCTCTTCATAAAAGGGGAACCTATTTCTTACTCTGTACATTTTGTTAGCCATTCGTTCAGATTTATTAATCAATGAACAGGTCATGATCAGAGATGTGCTAGGACCTGTTCATCTTAGTCTTTACAACTAAGACCACCGAGTCCTGGAGCGTTACTGATCTCCCACAGGTCCCACAGCCAGCCAGTGGCAGAGCCACCGCTAACAGCCAGGGCTGCAGATCCCCAAAGTTTGAAAGCTTTACACTCTCCAATAGCTTTTAAACCAATTTGGGGATCTCTAGGGGCCTAAGAGGGTGGGATGCTGGGCCTACTGGGTCCATCTTTATCGTTTTAGCTTTTGATCTTTCTTCTAAGAGGTCTTTCAACAAACAAACAACAACAAAAAAAAAAACATGGCTTTAAAAAGTCTTAAAAATCACATTTTTAAAAAATTCAAAGTTAAAAAAAATGCCATAAGTATGCTGGAAACTCAATACAACTTGTCATTGTAGAATAGAATTCGATAAAAGTTGGATCCCTTCACATGTCATCCAAGGAAGTTTAGTGACTGAAGGACCAGGACTCAGAACTTAGGCCTAGAATCAGAGACCTGAGGCCAATGGTTTGAATCTGTGACAGAGGACTAGCCACTCTCACCCTCAGTGTCCTGATCTGTAAATGGGACTTATAAAACCTTGTAGTAAGAAATATTAAATGAGAAAATCCATGATAACTGCTGCCACTGTTGATATGATCTTTATTAGGTCACATCACCCAGAGAAAATACTTTTAGGTCAGCATATAGTGATGAACCAATATAGCCTGTATTTTCAAATCTGTCACAGTTCAAGCTGTCCTTTCCTCTGGAGTATAAATTTGTGACTTTATGTTGTTCCCAAGGAGACTTAAGAATCACAGGCCAAGATCACGGACCCTCTGTGTTGTAATGGGAGAACAGGAGTTGGGCAGCCAGCCCCACAGTTGTCTCTAAGGAACAAGGCTTAGAAGCAGTTTCCCTTCACAGCTGTGGCCTATCACCAGCCTGATTCTGAGCGGGGCAGCTGCAGGAAGGTCATCGGCCTAGGCATCAATCTGGCCTTACATTCTGAAGTTGCAAATGAATCAACAATAGGTCATAGTCAGATTTGGGGAGTGCCAACCCACAGGCCTCCCTGGGGGGCCTTTTGGCTTTGGAAACTCATAGTTAGAATCCAAGGACTAGTCTGAGGTCACGGAGGTATCTTGTTTCGTTTGCCTGATTCAGCATAACATGTTTACTGCATGTGGCTCTGTCTGATGCACTGCAAGGGTGAGTGGTGCAGGGATGAATCAGACCTTCGTGAAGTCCGGGGCAGCAGTTCTTAGAGTGTAGCCCTTGGACCAGCAGCATAACCATCACTTGGGAGCCTATCAGAAATGTACACTCGCCGGGCTCGGTGGCTCAGCCTGTAATCCCGCGCCTTGGGAGGCTGAGGTGAGTGGATTGCCTGAGCCTGTGAGTTCGAGACCCACCTGGGCAACTTGGCAAGACCTCATCTCTACAATAAAAATCAAAAAATTAGCCGGGCGTGGTAGCGCACGCCTGTAGTTCCAGCTACTTGGAAGGCTGAGGCGGAAGGATCACCGGAGCCCAGCAGGTCGAGGCTGCGGTGGCCGGGAGCGGCCACTGCACTCCAGTCTGGGCGACAGAGTGAAACTCCAACTCAAAAAAAATAAAAATAAAATAAAATAAAGGCATCCCTACTAAATTAAATTGCCAGAATATTTTAATCGTTACTTTCTTTAATTCTAAGTGATTTCAAATTCTGTTGCTTGTGCTCATGATTGGTATTTACTGTGACTTTCTGCCATACTTTGTACTTTTCCACATTTTACGGGATTTTGATCATTTCTAGTGTCATTTTATTACAGGAACTTCAGATTTTTAAATTATAGTTATAATTTTTAGCCAGGCATGGTGGCTCACTCCTGTAATCCCAGCACTTTGGGAGGCAGAAGCAAGAGGATTGCCTGAGACTAGCCTGGGCAACATGGCGAGCCCTAGTCTCTATAATAAATCAAAAAAATTAGCCAGGTGTGGTGGCACGTGCCTGTAGTTCCAGCTAGTTGGAAAGTTGAGGTGGAAGGATCGCCTTAACCAGCAGGTTGAGGCTGCAGTGGCTATGAGCACGCCTTTGCGACAGTGAGACTCTAACTGGAGACAGTGAAAAAAAATACGCACACACACACACACATACACACACACACACACACACACAGAGTTATAATCTGTATAAGTAGGCTAGTAAGAGTGTATGTGTATGTGTCGTTTTCTATTAAAGTTGGCCATTGACTTGAGTTCCTGCCACTGCATTAAATTATTTAATTTCTCATCCAACATCATTTTAAACTTACATTACTTTCAGCAGCCTAGATAATGTGAAATGTTTTCTGGAATAATTATCTTAATTTTAGTCGGTCTGTCAGACAGAAGTATTTTCTCTCATGAACATGTGTGCTTGTGTGTATCATTTTAAGAGACATTTTCCTCCCTTAGATCATTCATCTCAGATAGTTTTAGTTGAACAGGATATTTGAAAGGGAATTATAAGGAATCAAACCATAATTCTACCATAAAGAATTATATATCATTTCCTTACGATCAATGTGTTGCTGCTTACCTAGTACATCTTTGATTTAACCAGATTCAAAAGTCTTGGTTATTTTAAGTCCTATTCTTTTTGTTCTTCCTGCTGGTGCCTCTTTTCTCTTCTGTCCCAAATCTTGTACTTAACAGCCTTTCCCTCTACCTTTTATCTGTAGGATATTGGGAGTGTGTGGCATGCATCCTGACCATCAGGAAACTCTAAAAAAGAACCGAGTAGTGCTAGCCAAACAACTGTTGCTGAGTGAACTATTAGAACATCTTCTGGAGAAGGACATCATCACCTTGGAAATGAGGGAGCTCATCCAGGTATCTGGAGGCAGAAAGAAGTTAAGATAAATTGATCATAGGTGTAGAAACTGAGCATGATAAAGTGTGGAAAGGATATAGTGCCATACTAAGGAAATGAAAATGCCTCCGTAGAGCATTTGACAGAAGAGATACATAATTCAAGAAGAATGAAAAGGATTTCACCTGTTCATACTTTTTCTATTAAAGGAATTATTGAAGTGGATGAGGATACTACTAGGAAGCACATGTGGAGAAATAGAATTACAGCTAGATGAGTAAATATGATTTCATGTTTTCTTGTATCTCAGGCCAAAGTGGGCAGTTTCAGCCAGAATGTGGAACTTCTCAACTTGCTGCCCAAAAGGGGTCCCCAAGCTTTTGATGCCTTCTGTACAGCACTGAGGGAGACCAAGCAGGGCCACCTGGAGGATTTGTTGCTCACAACCCTCTCTGGTCTTCAGCAAATGCTTCCACCGGTATGCAGACCTTGAAATGTGCTGTGCTGGGAAGGGCTAGTTTGGCTTGAAAGGAATTTTTCAGACAGGGTGGGGAGACTTTGTTGTATTTGGACTGGACCATATCCCTAAGGTCTATCATGGTGAGTCCTGATTTTTTACAGTTGAGCTGTGACTACGACTTGAGTCTCTCTTTCCCGGTGTGTGAGTCCTGTCCCCCTCACAAGCAGCTCCGCCTGTCGACAGGTGAGAATTGTTGGGATAAAGGAAGTCCCATAAATTGACTTCTCTTTTTTCTGGTATCTGGCTTTGCCCTAACATGAGATGTATTTTATATTGGGAACAATTCTCAGTGAATTTGTTAGGGACTAGTAGGACAGTTTAGATGAGGTATTAGTTGGTCCCATTTCCCTTCCATTACAGATATTATTTATGGTAATTGGCCCTTTGAGCAACAACTTATACAGGTAGAAAATTCCTACACGATTGGCCTGTCTCATCTATAAAGCTGAATGAAAAAAGACCCACATTTGAGGCCACCAGCCTGCCGATGGAGTAACTGAGGGATGAGAACCAGGCTTTTATGAGATAGTCCAGTCAGTCAGCGAGTTGAGCACCTGCTACATGTAAAGTAGGTACAGAGGACCCACTGGTGCTAAAGCTAACAGGGTCTCTGCCCTCGGGGTGCTTATAATTAGAGGAGTGAGACCCAGTATTTATCAAAACCCCATTTCAGAGGGATACCTGGAGGTGTAATGACATATTAGGATTGATACTTAGATAATATACTAGTTTATTGACTTTCTGTCTATACCACAGATGTTGTGGAACATTCCCTGGACAATGGAGATGGTCCTCCATCCCTTCAGGTGAAGCCTTGCACTCCTGAGTTTTATCAAATACACCACCAACTGGTAAGTTTTGCATAATGACAAGAAGAAAAGAGTTGGGAAATGAGATACCCTTCCTGGGCATCTGAACCAAGTTTACATATACATTTTGTTATGACTTTATTAGTCAGAAAATTGTTGCTGATTGAATGCCTTCTGTGGGCCTTTTTTTTATTTTCACCTAGTAGAATTAAGAATATGATACTTTTGTTTGCTTGGACTGTCTAGTCTAGCAAGGGAATCATGTCATCAAGAAGCTTGTGGTCTAATTGGCATCCCTTCCCCAGGCCTATAGGTTGCGGTCTCGGCCTCGTGGCCTCGCACTGGTGCTGAGCAATGTGCACTTCACTGGAGAGAAGGACCTGGAATTTCGCTCTGGAGGGGATGTGGACCACAGTACTCTAGTCACCCTCTTCAAGCTTTTGGGCTACGACATCCATGTGTTACATGACCAGACTGCACAGGTACCTGAGGCAGGAAAAACTGACATGTAAATTAACAGACTGGGCAGCACTTTGGGACCAGAGACTTCTGTTGCTCTTGTGCTTGCTGAGATCTGTCTTACAGGTTACTCTCCTTACCTTTTTACTCACTCTGTTCTACCTCTCACATTGCAATCTAATGGAAATGAATTATGGCCAGACAGCTGTTTCAATGTTGATGTCTCAGGATAGCTGGGTTTTTATAGAGTAATAATAGTCCAGGGTTGGGTACTCACTTTTACATGTTCAGGAACTTGATTCCCAGTTACTCAGGAAGTGATAGGACACAGTGATTCATCTAACCAATACAGAAAAGATGTTTATAAACTAAGACTACACAGAACATTTACTTCTTAGTTGATATTGCTACTTAGGGCTCCAATTATTGTTTAGTTTTTTATTATTATTAAATTTTATTTTACTATAGAGATGTAGGGTATAAGTAAGGATTAACTACACAAGCAGGCTGCATGCCCGTGAAGTTTGGGCATCCAGTTGGCCCTCACACCCCTTGGGATAGGAACAGGTACCCTTTGTGTTGTTATGTGCCACCCCCAATCCCCCATCGCCACCAGCAGTGCCCAGCAACTGCCCATCCCTCCCTTGTGCGAATGTGATTAATGTTCAGGTTCCACCTATGAGTGAAAACATGTGGTATTCAGTTCTTTGCTTCTGTGATAGATCACTAAGTATAATGGTCTCCAACTCCACCCAATTTGCTGCAAAGGCCATGATTTTGTTCTTTGTGGCTATGTAATAATTCATCGTGTATATAGACCATGTTTTCTTTATGCGGTCCACTTTCAAGGGGCAGTAG
>CAUYQG010179073.1:0-13698 GCA_963574415.1 Tarsius wallacei | reverse complement strand
GCTACCACGCCCAGCTAATTTTTGATTTATTGTAGAGATGAGGTCTTGCCTGCCCAGGCGGGTCTCGAACCCATGGGCTCAGGCAATCCACTCACCTCAGCCTCCCAAAGGCGCGGGATTACAGGCTGAGCCACCGAGCCCGGCTTGTTTTCTATTTTTTAAAGTTGACAGAGATTCTTAAGAGCACAGTTCTAGCTGAGCCGTAACAAACACAACTATTCTTTAGCTTCTTTCAGAGTGTTACATAAAATTACATCTATAATTTTGAAATGGAATTATGGTTTCATAAATATTTAATGGTAATAACATCATATTCAGAGTAAATTATGATTGTAGACAAAATTTATGAGATTATTTTTTTAGCCACCAAGGCACTACATTCCCATGAAGCTATTTGACAAAAAGTATTTTATCTCAACCATAAAGAAAGTTTACAAATTTAGAGAAACACTTTTATAGTCTTGATTATGTATGTGTTAAGATACACCTTGCCATGATATAAAACAATTCCTGTTTCAAAGAATTGTTTTCAACCCAATTTTTAAATAACTATCCTGAACATTACAATATCATTGCCTAGACATTCCTACATGGATCCTGAAGGATACCTTTATTACCTTGTATGAAAATAAATCTAATTTTAAAATTATTTTCTCATGCTATTTCTATGTGAGAACATGCATATATTATCATAACATTATAAAACAGAAGTGTTTTAGAGTAACATTTATTAGATAATGTCTAAAAAAAATTAAGAAGATAAAGCCAGTGTTATGCCTCTTTGCTACATTCTTAGTGACCAGTACACATGCTGGCACTTGATACATTCTCCATAAATATTTATTAAACATCTGAATATAAAACAAATTTTCATATTCATTCATATATACTTAGTTCTTCCTATTCATGGTAGTAACTTTTCATAAAATCACAGCAAACATTGAGCTAGATGCAGAACCATTGCTGCTAGGGGAAATATGAGGTAAGGTTCCTGTGAGCTTCTGATCCTGTTTTGTCAATTGATCAACACATGTCTGGTTTTATGTGTGTTTCTGTTCATAGACATTGTGTTTAATATATATGGTTCTTTTATTAACATCGAACTCATGGCCAATAGCACTCTAACTCAAGTCTGAACAATGTTTATTATGCATATTCTTTTTTTTTTTCTCCATAAGGCACATCAGATCTTTCTTGCAATTAGCAAAACTAGGCAGCAATTCAATACTACATGTGGTGGCCATTTAAACAACAAAATTGCCAACAAAATGGCAAAAATTTGCTGTGCATTGAAAACTGCAAAATATTGCTGAAAAAACGTTTTAAAGTTGAAATACAAGGGATATCTCAAGCTCATAAAATTGAATACTCAATATTGTTAAAATGTGAATTTGCCCCAAATTGGTCTATAGAGTCAATAAAAGCAATCCGAATTCTAGCAAGCTTTTTATTTATTTATTTGTTTGTTTATTTACTTTTATAAATTGAGTTGTTTCTAAATTTTTTTGTGAAAATGCAGAGAACCTAATCATATCAGAAAACATTGAAAAAGTTAATCTGAAGCAGCAGTGAAAACAACAACAAACCAAACTTAGTGGGCTCACATTTTTGTACTTCCTAATTTTAGAATTTCTATATACCTTTAGCAATCCAGGTATTGCAATAATCATGGAAATATACATGTCAATGAAATAGATTCACTCATACTTAATCAATTAATTGTTTATAAAAGTATCTAGATAAATCAATTAGGAAAATAAGGTCATTAATTTATAAATGTGGTTAGTAAAATAAAAAAAGAAATAATTCTTTAAAATATAAAACATTAGGCCGGGTGTAGTGGTTCATGCCTACAATCCCAGCACTTTGGGAGGCCAAGGTGAGAGGATTGCCTTAGCCCACGGGTTCAAGACCAGTCTGGGCAACTTGGTGAGACCTCATCTCTACAATAAATCAAAAAATTAGCCAGGGTGGTGGCGCATGTCTGTAGTTCCAGCTACTTGGAAGGCTGAGGCAGAAGGATCACTTGAGTCCAGCAGGTCGAGGCTGCAGTGGCTGTGAGCCAAAAAAATAGAATAAAATAAAATATAAAACATTTTGAAATCTAACCTTAATTATAATTTTCAAATAGATAGTAACAAAATATAAAAAAAAAAATATAGGTGTACTTAGCATAATAATAACTGGACAAGTCCGTTATTTCTCATAATGTGGTTCACAGAATCTACCAGTTTGTTTCTGAGATCCCTTCTTCAGACTCAGACCATCTCACATTAAATTACAACTTATCAAGCCATCAAATAAATTTAACAAACAGAAGAGTCTTAGATTTACTAGCCTTGAAGTTAAAATTTTTGGGGGGTTGATAACACAAGTTGGGAGTCAACCAACATTCTGAATTCTGACAAAATAAAGATTAAATATATTTCATGATAGCTGGTATTCATGTAGGATTACCTCTGTTTTATAATCATGGATACTGCCATTTTTGTAAAACTTTTGTAAAAGTATGCACAAACTTAAAATGAGCTATTTTGATAGTTTTTTCTGTGTCCCAATTATAGGTTTCAGGGTTGTAATTATGGTTTTAAGTCTAGTAAGGTACCAGTTACTTAATAACACTAGTAGTCCACATTTACTTATCATAACAATTTATAAAGACATAAACAGCTCAAATTTCAACCTAAAAATATGACAATGTTCATAATATTCTCCAGCAATGTGTGAGTTTAGTACTACTTTATTAAATAGTATTAATATTATATGCCTAACCCTGAAGTGTACCCCACATCTTTATAATAAAAATTTTTAAAAAGAAAATATTTACAAAAATAAAATATGAGAGCCTATTTTGTTTATACATCTGATCATTAATATACACCTATTACTGAAAGCATCAACTGAATGCAAAAAAGAGATTGAAAGAAACTATACTTTAAATAAAATTTCTCATTTTTACTTTATTGTTAGAGGAATATTTATTTTAACTGCAACAAAGACTTAAAATAGCCCTTATCCTCAACTCCTTTTATTTTTGCTGTTTATCTAAAAGCTGTGTACAAAGAATGACTGGTTTAGAAATGGTAAGTCAGGATAAATGTCAACATTTACTAGCAAAATAATCAGTGAAGTATTAAACTGTAGCCCCGAATAAGTACACCAAATTATCTGTTAAAGCATCATTGTTTTAAAAATTCCAATAATTTTTCCAGAATAAGATATTGCATGATCCTGTTTTCTTTTCCTTGGTTTGGGGGTGAAGGTGTGTTATCAGAGCATATGGTAATGTTTTGAAACTAATACATAATTAAAAAGTGAGAACAAAAAATAGATAATAATTCTGTAACCAATGAAGGACAAATGTATTTGAATTATGAGAAAACATTACAAAAAAGTATAAAATGTCATTGAACATCATATATTTTCTGAGGAATTATGAGTAAGCAATATAGATAACAAATTGGTTTAATGTCAAAGAAGAAAATTACTATTTCCTTACAAAAGAAATTCTATACCATTCAAATACACATCAGATGGAGTAAACTGAATTTTTTTTTCCTATAGATTATCTGAAAATTAAATTATCTTGTGAGGCAAGACTGGGGCAACATCAATACATTCAAAATTTCCCTTCATTCTCCATCCCAATGTCACCAAAGATTTTGTAGCTTACTTAAAGAAAAAAAGTGGGTTAACAACAGAATTTTACTCTATTTTCTATTTTACTCATTCTACAAAAAAATTATTCTTCTTTTAATTGAACATTTCTGTTTTATAAGTATTTTATTATTATTTGCTTTTATTATTGTTATTTGCATGCTTCTTTAATTTGTAGTTATTTTCTACTTTTTTCTGTAGCTACACAGATCACTGATTCTCAGTCTTTAATTTTTGTTAGTTATATGCATTTAAAGCTACACATTTTCTCTTGATCACAGCTTTAGCTGCATCCCACAAATTTTTATGCCATATTTTCATCATTCAGTGCAAAATACAGCTGACTTTTAAACAATGTGGTGGTTGGGGTACTGACCTCACACAGTAAAAAAAATCCATGTATAATTTTTTACTTCCCCAGAACTTAACAATGAATAACCTGCTGTTGACCACAAGCCTGACTAATAACATAAACAGTTGATTAACACATATTTTGTATGTTATATGTATTATATACTGTATTCTTATAATAAAGTAAGCTAGAAAGCAGAAAATATTAAGAAAATCATAAAACAGAGAAAGTATATTAACTATATTAAGTGAAAGTAAATCATAATAAAGGTCTTTATCTTGTTACTTTAGGTCGAGTAGGCTGAGGAGGAGGAAGAAGAGGAAGAAATTGTCTTGCTCAGGGGTGGCAGAGGCAGAAGACGTAGAGGATGCAGGAGAGTTGCCCTCAGTGTAACTTTTATTGAAAAACTTCCACATGTAAGTGGACTCGCTCACTTCAAACCCATGTTTTTCAAGAGTCAACTGTACTGTCTAGTTTTTTTTTTTTTTTTTTACTTCTAGGATATTTGGAAGTATATAGGTTAATTTCCAATGATAAGGATTTTGTCTTAGTTTTTTTTATTACTTTCTAGTTCCATATGGTTTAAGTCTTTAGAATTTATTCAAACTATTTTATGGCTTATATGTTTTGGGGTTCAGTGTGTGTATGGTGCAACTCAATAGCAAACCCAAGGAATGATGAAAATATTTATAACAAAATTAGGTATAAAGTTATCCTCTTCCAAAAATGAAAATAAAAGTGGAAAGAAAAAAACAAACAAATAAAAACAAACTATCATAGGGACTGTGGGGTAGCTTCATCTGTATGGGAGAAAACAGGAAAGCCAGAGGTCACCTGCTGCACCTGGGCTGAGGAGAACTTGAAGCTGCCCTCAGCTCCCACCTGCAACTAATTTCTATCCTTTTGGGGGGCGGGAGGGGAACAGTGTCTCACTCTGTTGCCCAGGCTGGAGTATGGTGGTGTGATCATAGTTCACTGTAACCTCAAACTACTGGACTCAAGCTATCTTTCCACCTTGGCCTCCATACTACAGGAATTATAGGCATGAGCCACCATGCTTGGTGTCACCTGCAATTTCTACCCATGTCGGCTTTTCCCAACATGGTCATATCCTTCATTTACCAGCAGGGAGACTCCAGAGTGGGTCTGTTGTGCTTTCTTATATGATATGGCATAATCATCCTGTTGCCTTTGCCATATTTTCTCAATTAGTTGCAAGTCACAGGTTCTACTTGTTCTCAGAGAGGTTAAACAAGATGTGAGCATCAGAGAGTCAGCATAGAGTGTCTCCGCCAGTTAGTTTTGGGAAATTCATCTTAATATAATCCAGTAAAATGAGGCTTTAATGTATAAAAGCAGGTCTTTCTGGATAATCGTTATGTCCAGGGTACAGCACTGTTTGGATCCTAAATTTGTGTCTAACTTGTGTTCTTTCCAAAGAAAGGTTAAAGCTCTGCTTAGCTTTCTTGGCTCTCACTTTTTGCTCTCTTTATTCTGTTCTGCTTGACTCCTCCACTGCTAGACCACATTTTAGGAAAAGGCCTAGAGGCAAAACACTGTATGTATCAAAGGCTAGGCTCATCTCTGTTCTATTTCCAGTGTTGAGTTTGTTGCCTTGGGTTCAGTCTTACAAGGTAGTTCATAATAGTACTTAAGAAATAGTTTTTTAAAATTAAGTCTAAGGCTGGGTGTGGTGGCTCACGCCTATAATCCCAGCACACTGAGAGGCCAAGGTGAGAGGATTGCCTGAGCCCATGGGTTTAAGACTGGGCAACTTGGTGAGATCAAGATCAAGTTGCAGACTGGGCAACTTGGTGAGATCTCATCTCAACAATAAATAAAATAAATAAAAATTAGCTGGGCCTATAGTTCCAGTTACTTGGAAGGTTGAGGCAGAGGCGGAAGGATCACCTGAGCCCAGCAGGTCGAGGCTGCGGTGGCCGTGCTCATGCTACTGTACTCCAGCCTGGGTGACAGAGTGAGACTCCAACTCAAAAAAAAAAAAAAAAAAAAAAAAAATTAATGCTATACAGATTCCTCTGTCCAACATCTTGTTTCATTTGTTTTTTCTTGTTTTTAGTATTTTTAATTTACCTGTATGATGACCACTTGAATACCTAATCTGAATTGTACAACACATCTTCAAAAAAAAAACAATAATAGGTGCAAAACATAAAAAAAACTCTACTGATCTGAAATGATAACTTAAAGGTATACTAAAATAGAAAAGTAAATATAGTAGAAATAATATGTTTCGGCATGAATTTTAGAAAACTTTTATTTATTATTTAGATTATATTGATTATACTATTAAATATGATGGAGAAATATACATGTATATTCGATAGTACTTTTAAATATAATAATAGAAATTTTTGCCAGAGATTAGATAAATTATATTTTCTTTTAAAAAAATTTTATTTTTAAATAACAAATAATATATATATATTTATAGGATACAACATGATGTTTTAATATATGTTTATAATGCAGAATGATTAAATCATACCTATTAACAAATTCATTATTTCACATACCTATCTTTTTATGATGAAAACACTTAAAATCTATTATTTTATAAATTTTAAAATATGCAATGCATTATTATTTATTGTAGTCACCATTCTGTGAAATTAGTACAGCAATTTCTATAACTGGTCCCACCAATTAACGAATGAGTTCTTTTCAATTTTCAGAAAGAAATTCAGTAGCTAGTCATTTAACTCAATCTTTGACCTGACCCTTTTAACATTTATACAAGTGATTTGACTGATAACATAGGGATAAAATATTTTCAGATAATTTTAAGCCAAAATGGATTCTTAAAATACAAGGTAAAAATTGAACACTATGGGTTAAGATTTTGTCCCCATTTGTAAATGGGAAGAATAACTTCCCCAACATAACACAGCTAAGATTTGAAGTATAATCCCTACTCTCCACCCCTCTATACCCCTCTATACTTTATGCTTCATAGAGGACAGGAAACAGAAATGGAAATGATCTCAGAAGGGAGTATTATCGTTGGAAAGCAGAATCTTTCTTCTTCTCAAATAGAAAACAAAAGAGGAAAAACGGTACAAAGAAATACTGTGCTGGAGAGGAAAAAGGAAAAAAAAAGAAAACATGTTCTATGATGCTGACATTGACTTTCCCTGCTGAATGGGAGCAAGCTTACACTGGGAGCATAAAGTGTGTTGTTGCAACTTGAGGATGCATCTTCTGTGCTGTAAATAGCATTTTTTTCTACTTTAGTATGTAAATATTTAAACAATATCCGAATGACAACTTTTATTTCACATGACTTACACATGATAAATTTGTTTCCTTTTTTTTTTCTGTTTTGCCTCTATGGTGTTGTTTCTGGTTTTCATTTTTCTTTCTTTGGGCCAGGAGAGAGAGACTTTGAACTTCCCCACAATAAGTTAAAATGGCCACTCTCGCAGTCCTAAAAATTCAAACCAAAGTGTTACATCTTTCTGAGAGTGTATAAAATATTGGATCCCCACTGATAGATGAAGAGCATGGAAATGGTAGAACAGAGGATCATACTAGGATAGGAAGACAAGAATAGCTTTATTCAGGGCTTAGCATACTCAGAAGGATAAACTAATGAAGCCCATGATGAGACAATGCTAATAAGGACTAACTCTCAATTCTTTAATTAAAATATTTTTATTTTTCTCGAGACTTTTCAGGAAGTATGTTTACATTACTCTGTTAACATGGAAGTATACACTGTGCGAAATGTGTTTGAATAAAACAACATGAATTATAACTACTTGTAGGATAATAGAATAAGGAAGTCCCAGTTCATTTCCATTAGGATGCATTTGTCTGAATCCATGACCTGTTACTGCCTAAGCTGTATTTTATTGATATCTGCCAATCATTCTGTTCAAATGAACCTATTAAGCATGCTCTGAAAATGCATAGGCTAAAATTCATTGCATTAATGCTAAATATAAAGATTCTTTCAGTCTTTGTTGGCCTCCCGGCCCAAACTTCTTCACCCTGAAAAAAAGAGATAGAGAATGGCACATCTCTTTTCCTTATTATATCAGGTCTTAACCCAACATTAATATCAATTGAAGAAAATCAATTTTAAAACTTCCCCCAAATGTCACATTACTCAAATAGACCATGTTGTCACAAAATGTACTATCTATTAAAGCAATAAAAGTAAAACACAAATGCCCTGTGTTGACATTTCACGGCGTAGCATCTCCACTAATAAGATTCTGGCTCCAGTTCTAGCTATAATGCACTTGTGAAATACTAGATACCAAATATAAATCAGATGTTATAAAGCAGCTCCAAGGTCCTTGACAGTCCAAGGATCTGCCGAGAAAGAAGTACTGGAAGGAAAAAAGTAGCCAAGTTTTGCTTCGTTCTTTCCTTCAAAGATAGGCAGGTATTTTTCTCTCCTTTCTGCTTTAAATGTTTATTATATTAAAACTATAATTTTGGGAAAGAAATTACTCAATTAGAAATACTGTACATATAGCAAAGCTTTGGGAGATTTTTTTCATTTGTATATTTAGTTCACACCTTCACAATACTACAACGAATGTCACATGGAGATACTTGCATGCACACACATAAGATTGTATTTAAGATTTAGATATAATATACAATTTTACCTGATAATTTATGTACTATTCAATCATATGCTTTTTTCCATTTTTATGTCATTTTCATAATTTCTTTTAACGTTTTAGAAAAGTATTCCATTTAACCATTAATTTTTCTATCTGAATCAATAATACTAGCCTTATGCCCTATAAAAGTGGTAAGAAAAGAAAGTCTTGGCTTGATCTTTCTTTACCAGTGAACAAGTCTGCAGTTTTAATTAAAATACTGTTTGTATGTTTACTTTTAAAGTATTAAAACCCCTTCTCAAAAATCTGTACATAAATACAGTAGTTTCCTTGTAATTTTATTAACAATCATTTCATTATTGATATAATAATTCATTCATTTAAAATTCTTCCCATCTACATTTTTCTCCTACTTTTCAATTATTTAAAATTAGTCACTTGATGCTTTTGTCTAATTGTATTAAAGTTTCCTTTTGCTCATTTACAGAAATTTGCTCAGAGGATAGAAGGTTAAATAGCTTCAGAAAAAACTAATACTTGAACAACTTATATCCTAAAATATGATATCATAGAACATGGTTGGGGGTCTTCTCTCCCAGAAAAGCATTTTAGTCTTGTATACATTCGAGTATGTAAATTTCCAAATCTTCCTTCTGCACATTAATTTTATACTGAGAAATATTAGACATTAATAAGCACCAATGGAAAGTCATGAGATGCAGTTTTATGTTCAAATCATGTTATTTCACTTGCTAAATCAAATGAATTGCCAAGTTCTATATTTCAAAGGAACATATGATGCTTTTTGAAGAACATGGGGAAATTTATTTTACTCTATCTAATGAGTCATTTTACATTAATTCTGGAGAATGAAGTACTACAAAAGGGTAGAAGTTAAATATCAGCTTCCTTTCATTAGCCAAACCTTTATTAAAACTTAATAAATGAGCTATTGTTCCCAATATTTACATAAAGCACTTTATCATCAAATGCAAAATGTGTCATGAATTAATTTCTTTTTAATATAAAGGCAGTAAAGTTTTCCTACGGACCTGTATATTATTCTTCTCACTAGTATAATTAGTAGTAATTAAATATTATCTCTCTTAATCATTTATTTAAAGCTGTCAGGAATCAATTCTACATCCTTATTTAGATGAGTAATATACACTCTACAGATATTTTTTTTTCTCATTGAGGTGAAAATATATTCTCTTTATAGAAACAATAATCCATTCACTACACTAATGGCTAAGCAACAATGATTACTATATAATACTTAATTTCTTATAACAATGTGGAAACTTATTTGGGGAGTATGACCTCGGAAAGCATTCTTCAGCTTTTACATGCCTTACAATAAGTAACACACTGAATAGAAAGACTATATGCATGTATGATTCTAGATATTTTTCCTAACCACTAATTCTCATATGAGATTATGCTAGCAAAATTGGAAAAGAAAGACTGAATAACAACAGAAAAAACAAAATTCTTTGACAAAGAGATAACCAGTGTTCATTAGTCACTTCTCTATCATTTTCACTAATTTTAAATAACAAAGATGCTTATAATATGGATGGCATGCAAATATTATTATAAATATTGAGATATTAGATATTAGATTTGAAAAATTTACATGACGTATAATTTCCAGTAATGTTTGTTATTTCAACTACTATAACTAAACTTTGAGGTCCCGAGTATAATCAAGTATTTAGCTTTCCATTCAAACTAAATATTAATGTCTTTAAGCAAAGAATATCTAAAGTCAAGAAAGAACTAGTTGATTTTCCATTCTTATGCTAACTAGATCAAAGAATAAGATAGTAGTAATAAAGCCACATGCTATATAAGCTTTTATATCAAGAAAATATAAGAATGCTAAGAACAGGTGGGAAGAAACAGAAGAAATATGACTAAAACCATGGTTTCCAATAGTGGCCAAACCTTCCTCCCACTGACTTCCTATGACTGAGGTATAGATTTCTGAAATCTCAGCACGGAGTTGCGGACATGACAAGAAGATCATAAACCAGCAAAGACCTCAGCTCAGGGCATGGTAGGAATAAAAATAAGACACAAGGCAAGGAGCACAGACCTGAGCAGAGGGTACTATTCAAAGGCTTGCTTCAATGAGAAAGACCTGATAGGAATCTATAAACAGTGCTCTTATGCTGTCATGATAGTACATTAGTATTAAAACAGTATTCAAATAGGATTCTTCCAGTCTCATTTTCAGTTGAGGAATGAAGATAATAGATGCCATATTCCAAAGAGAGTCAGATAAACCACACTGCAAAATTTCCAAGAAGGGACTCAGAAATGAGTTAGGAAATTTATCCACGTTAGATTGTTGGAGATTTGGGTGAGTCTCTGAAGAGAGTTTCTGGCGAGAGATACTGTTTTATTTTTAGCATCCTCTCAATATTTTTCCTAACCACTAATTCTCATATAAGATTATGCTAGCAAAATTGAAAAATGAAGCCTGAACAAGAACACCCAAGGTAGAAGAACAGCCAAGAGTGATCTCTTACTTCCAATTTTAGTTAGACAGACTTCATCTGGATATTCCAAATAATTTGACATGAATCCCAGCATTAGTGAATAGAGAAGATTGACTTATGTATGAAATATAACAGGAGAGGAACAAGAAGTTAGTTGCTCTGGCTGCAGATTAGAGAAGAGTTGCCATAGCAACTGATTAAACACATTTTCCCAGAGTTTGTTGGGTCTAGAATTGCATGACTGTCTCCTACCTGTGAGATAGTCCCACACATGAGAGAGCCAGCATAAGGATTACCTTGGACTCTTCCCAAGGGGTCACTTAGAGGGCTGGTGGAGCCTGAGCATCCAGAAGCTAGAGGTGAATTTGATCTGCTATCGTCACAGAGGTGGTAAAGCACCCAGCCAGTGAAGAATGCTTTGTCCAAGTCAAGGGAACTCCAAGGGAAGTCTCCAAACTGATAAGGTCTGAGGAGATCGCATGTTCCTAAGAGAAAAACTCAGCTCCAAGCAGCTAACAGCCCCAGACACATTAGAACAAGTCAGGTAAGAACAATGCAATGCTCACATGATCATTGTCTCAGTTCTGTATTAGCTACCAGTGGTTAGTGAAATGAGAAACAGGAGTCAAAGTATAAGGCAAAGAAGGAAGGGAATGAGAGGGCAGGCCATTCTAAGTATAGAACTGAATTTGTGTTTTCCAATTAACTCCACTGAAGGAGTTTTATTATCCAAGAGTGAGTAGAAAACCAAAAAGAAATTTGAAGTTTTCAATCAAGAGTAAGGGAAACACTCTCTCCGCAGAATACATTTTAAAGAAATAGCAAGAGCCAATAAGTTGGTCTCTTTTTTATTATATTCCATGTATCTTGCTTATTCAAAATATCACATAAGCTACTTCTCCTTGGCAGTCACTGAGACATAAATAATGGGAAGGGGAAGGGAGAATAAAACTGAATATAATTGTTTACTTCAAAGAAAATAACTTACATACAAAAGGTAAACATAGGAACTTGAAGTGGCAAGTGTAAATGTTCCTATGAACAGATGAAATGGGAGCATGAAAGTAAACTGAATTTAGCTTAAGACAGCAATGTCATATGTTCTGTATATTCAAGGTGTTCTGAAAACTAGTAATCTCTGGAGACATATCGCCAAACAACCTTAAGCAGTATTATAATCTCAGACTCCCTTCACCAGTGGTATATGAAAATGCAAACCTCACATAAGACTCTTACATTTTCACCACTTAAAAAAAAAATTATTGGCCAGGTGCGGTGTCTCACACCTATAATTCCAGCACTTTGGGAGGCTGAGGTGAGAGAATTGCCTGAGTCCATGGGTTCAAAACCAGCCTGGGCAACTTGGTGAGGCCTCATCTCTACAATAAATCAAAAAATTAGCCAGCATGGTGGTGCATGCTTGTAGTTCCAGCTACTTGGAAGGCTGAGGCGGAAGGATCGCCTGAGCCCAGCAAGTCGAGGCTGTGGTGGCTGTGGCTGTGAGCGCACAACTGCACTCCAGCCTGGGTGATAGAGTGAGACTCCAAATCAAAAAATATGTGTGTGTGCATATATATATATATATTAGATAGGGTCTCGCTGTGTTGCCTAGGCTGGAGTACAGTGACTATTCACAGGCATAATCATAATGCATTACAACCTTGAACTCCTGCCCTGAAGTGATCCTTCCACCTCAGCCTCCAGAGCAGTTGGGACTACAGGAATACTTCTGGGCCTGGCTATTTTGCCAACTGAATGAGTACAAAATAGAATCTCAGAAAGTCACAAAATTGATTTTATTTTGTGTGTATATGTGTGTGTGTGTGTGTGTGTGTGTGTGTTTAGTATGAAGGCTCTTTTAGGATTTTCTAATTACCACTAACAAGGCTTAAGATTAAATTCAGATATTAATTCTACTTACTTACCAATACAATATATTTAGAACAATATTATAAAAAATAAATCCCCAAAGCGTTTAACCTTTATACTATTTGTAACTGGAAAAAGGGGGAAAAAAAAACCCCTTCAGAGTCACTCTTTTAATTTTTTGCTGATATCAATGCATTGACTAAAATATAATTATAGATACTTTTCAATGAGTTTAAATATTGGTATGCATCAATATCGATAAACATCACAAAGTTTACATCAAATTATAATTATAACAAGTTTAGTAGCTATGATTATTGTAAGTTCACTGATATATTAGAGACTGTATTGGGTTTTGGGATGCATTTCTGTGGAGGCTAAAAAATATCTTACAAATTTGATTTAACCATTACTGGATTTAGCATGTTGTGGCACTGATGAAGAGTACTGCCCTATTTTTAAGTGGATTTGCATTAGAATCTCCCTATAAAGCGATCTTGTCTTCTTATCTAAATGTTATTATGAAAAGAAGCCTAGACATTTAGATATTCGAAAGTAACTTGTTTTCTACTTTTTTTCTTTGATATTTTCATTCAACAAATATTGGTAAACAATTAATGAGTCAACAATACTAAAATAATTAATGGGTAAAGTTAAAAAAACTAAAGCAGATTACCCTTTTTAAAATTATACCTTTTAACTGAGTATCACA
>CAUYQG010179072.1:0-62214 GCA_963574415.1 Tarsius wallacei | reverse complement strand
AGTTCTCTGAGTCTGGCTTTTCTTCTTTGTAAATGAAAATAATTAAGTCTGATTCTCAGAGTTGTTGAAATGTTAAATGAAATGTGGTACGCAAAGTGTTTAGCATATAGTAGGTACAAAATAAATTGCAACTGTGCAATGAAGGTGATGATGATGGTGGTGGTGGTGGTGGTGTGATGGTAGGAATGGTGATGATGGTGATGTTGACGTTGATGGGAATGGTGGTGGGAATGATGGTGGATAATGATGATGGTGACGGCAATGGTGATGGTGGTGGTGATGATGGTGATCATGGTGATGGTTGTGACGATGATGGTGATGGTGATGATGACGATGGTGCTGGTGATTTTAAGCAGTTCAACCACCTGCCCAGTTCTAACATCTCTTTTCTTTAGACCTGAGATAAAAGCACTTGACATTTTGTAAGACTGAGGTATCAGACATAATAAATTTACCGCAGAAATAATTGCCTGTAATTTGGCATTTCTCATCTGGGAATTATAGAAAGTATCGGTGCTTGGGCCTTGGACTCTACAGGAGGAGTGAACAGCAGCACTGGGAGCTGGATCCATCACTCCCTAGGGAAGCTGACCACCCTGAGTCACCACATGAGCAGAATAGAATCTAACAAGTCACCCACATGTGATCATTGAATAAAAGACGCTTAAAAAGTTGTTCAGGTTAGCAAACTCACGAGCTTCCCCTCAATGGTTAAGTGTTAACTTGAAACTTTGACCTACTTTGCAGAAAGCAGTAACATTCGAGAAACTCCAGAGTACTTCCAGAATAACATTTTCATTTTTGACCTTTGGGTAAAATGAGGATACTAATATATGCTTTTCTGTATGATCCACTTTGGTATTCCCTATTCCTAGTATAGTGGGGAACACACAGTCGGTGCTCAAAAAATAAAGACTGTCAAATGAAGGAATGGAGAAGTGGACGGATAGGTGAAAGAAATTCTTCTGTATATGACTAATTGAACAGTGAGACACATATTTTAATGATAGCATGACACTAACTTTTTCAGTCCCTTTCTTCACCAAATGTGATCCCTTTTGTGAATTTTGTTTTGCCTATTGTTATAACACTAATTTATCCAAAAGTCAAGGATAGAAAGATATTAATTTATATATTATATGTATTAATTTATATATTATATAAATAAATGTATGATTTACTTATAAAGAACTTATTCTATGCTAGTGTATTTTATCTGTAGGGAGGTATCAATCCACACAACAACCTGTTCAGGCTGGTTATTGCAATTATTCTTACTGCATAAATGAAAAAAAAATGAAGTGCTTAATTTGCTCTAAAGATATAATTGCCTGAATCTGGAGTCATATACACACAAGGTTATTAATTGCAGCACTGTTTGTATTAGCAAACATTTGGAAACTAAATGTCCAACCAGTGGGTGCTATTTAAATAAATTATGGTATACACTTTGAGCGGAATATAGTTCAGCTGTTTAAAATGAGGTATATTTTTATATGTTAATATGGAAACATCTCCAAGACATATTAAGTGAAAAAGAGACAAAACAGAGAATAGTGTGTAATAGGACCACTATTAGAGCTGGAAAACTCATATTGCTTGGTGGTGTCATAGCCCCTGTAACATTGTAGCTCAACACGTTACCTTTTCAATGTTTAGCTATGCAAGTTCTTTCCACTGTGTTACAACCGCCTACTGTATTCAATACAGCGATGTGCTGTGCATGTCTGTGTCCTAGGAGTGGTAGATTCTACCATACAGCCTGGGTGTGTAGTGAAAGGACACTTAGGTTTGTGGAAGTTCACTGAGAATGTTCACACAAAGACAAAACGGCCAAGTGTTGCGTTTCTCAGAAGGCATCCCCATTTTTAAACACCACGTAACTACACGGAGGGTGCCAAAAAAAATGTATTCACATTTTAAGAAAGGAGAAGACTGTATTAAAATCATAATACACAATATATACCAATAACAAATGATGAATACAAGTCACGTTTGACTTCTGCAATTACAAGAGGTGCTCAAAGTATTACCATCACTGTCCAGACACTTCTGAACTTGAAGTTATACATAGACATCTCTTAAAATGTGTATACTTTTTTTGGCATCCTGGTATTTTCCTGTATATGTTTTGATTCTATCTAGAAGGATACACAAGAGAAAAGTAGCAGAGTTAGTTTCCTAGAAGGAGAACTGAGAGGCTGGGTGTATTAGGACAGGCTAGTTTTACATGTTACAATAACAAACAACCCCCAAAATCAACGTGGCTTAAACAACAGAGGTTTCTTTTCCATCCGTACAAATTTTCATGGGATAAGAGGCGTTCTCTGCTCACCTATCACGCAGGGCTCAAGACAGATGGAGCACCGCCATTCAAACCAGACCAATAGGCAAAGAGAGCTCTGGAGTCTTCCTTGAGCTGATCGGTAACGACTCCAGCCTCCAAGTGGCCTGTGTGACTGTGGCTCACAGTCACTGGCCAGCAGTTGCCACATGAGCCCCTCATGAATAACGAGCACTCTAGATGTTGGAGGGAGAATTTGTTTCCTCCATAAACTCTTCTAAGCACTTGACTATACTACCCATGCACAGACTGAAATGTTTTACACTATGGGAGTGAAGTAGCCTGTAAGGTGAGCAGGTTATAAGCTCCAAGTGACTTGTAAAGACCACATATTCCACCAGGTGAGAGGAGAGAGAGATCACTGCAGGCTGGGGTGGGGGCGGCAGGGAAAACACAGCCATTTAACTTTTGATGTGCATCTGAGGAACACTGACTGTGTGCAGGGCATGTGCTCTGCAGTGTCCGTAAGACCTGGTTTCCATAAGACCTGGTCCCTTCACTTGAGGATTTCATATGGGGAGTTCACAGTCTAACAGGGGAGAAAACGTGACTGGTAGTCAAGAGACCCGGGTTCAAATCTCGTCCCTTCCTGCATAGCCTAGTTTTATCTGAGAGGATTCACAGACCATGTGATCAAGAGGCTGAGCGAATGCTGATTGCTATGGAATCTGTTGATCCCACAAGTTAGCTCACAAGTGGACACAAAGTGCCTATCTCCACCTTTCCTTTATTTTTTCTTCCATTGACACGTTTTCATCTTTCTGGTAAGGGACCGGCTCTCAGGGTTCATCGGACCACTTTTCATCCTGTGTAAGCACATCCTCGCTGGTCTCTCCACTCAACAAATCCACACAAACGACAGGAGAAATGAACTGGGGGAACCGTCTGCCCGAGTCTTCTCTAAACGTTGACAGCTGTGACTCTGCTCACATGGGGACATTTTCAGGCTGCGAAGGGAGAGGGGAGAAGGAATGGCAGGACCTTGCACCTATCAAAACCTGGGTTAGCAAGCGACTTCCTGAGTTCCCCGACTTCACAGATGAGGTCAGGAAGGTCCACTCTGAATGGGACCCATTAATTTCCCCAGTACGAGTGAGGAAGCCCTGGAAGGCGCAGGTGTTAACAGTCTCAGTGTTATTTTTGGGAGCATGTGAGTTGAACACTCGCAGGAAGTGTATGACTCCCTTGCCAGCATCCTGGAGTATTATTTTAGGCAGCAGAACTGAGGCTTGCGAGAAGAAGTCGGCTTTCAACACACCTTGAAGACAAGAAGGGCACTTCATAGACAAGCATTTTGCTGCCAAATTTGGGAAAATTAACATAATCCATGTGTTCTACGGTGCCCACAGGCGTCCCCAGGAAAGCGACACCCATGCCCCATCTGACTGTGAGGGGAACTGACATAAGTGGGTGTGGGCTTGAGACTTCCAGGTTGTCTCTTCAGACCAAGGAGCCTGCAAAGGCCATATTGTCAACATCTTAGACTTCGCAGGCCACGAGGTCTTGGCTGCCACTGTGCAGTTCTGCCATGGCGGCATGAATGCCACCTTCGACAACCCACAAATCAGCGGGCATGGCTGTGTCCCCATGAAACTTTATGGGTGGTTAAATATGAATTTCATATAATTTCCGGGTGTCATGAGATAGAATTCCTCTTTTGATTTGTTCAACCATTTCAAAATGCAAAAATCCATTTTTGGCTCTCGGGCTGCATCAAAACAGCCGACTTGGCCTGCTGTCTGGAGTTTGCTGACCCTTCTAGACGATTTAATTTCCACGCTAACACTATTGCCCAAGGCCCACGTCCAGGTTTTCTTTGGCGCTGGCCTGTGAGCAGGCTCTGAGTCGTGGACGTGTGACAGAAAGCGAAAGGTTATTTTTCTTCTATCTCCAGCAGGGCCTGTCTCTGACAGAGGGGGATGGGCCTATGGACGGGAGACCCCTCATTACCCCGCACTCCCTCGGGGTCTGGCCCTGCGTGTTTTGGAGGAGTTAAGCAGATCTGGGGGAGGCAGAAAGGGAGGAAAGAACCGCCGGTGGGCAGGAGACCCCTTCCCGTGAGCATCGAAGCTTTAGAACAAGGTACCGTGTTCACAATAAGCCTCTTGTGAGTGGTGTTTTGTGGCGAGCTATTTATTCATTGGTTCTATAAATATTTCTTGGGCACTTACCGGGTGCCAGGCCCTGGGCTAGGCACAGGGATACGGTTATGAACAAAACCAAGTCCCTGCCCTCTTGAAGTCACATTCCTGCCATGGGAGCAAAAGGGCTGAACTTTGTGTCTGAGATGACAGGACAGAACGTCGGAAGGAGGGTGGATTTGGCACTGGGCGGAGAAGACCTTAGAGCCTTTGAGCGGGCTGGAAGGTGGTGGGAACCGGACTTGGCCAATGGTGGGATGGAAGGTTCCAGCCAAGTTCATCTGGCTTCCTGACAGCCTGAGGAGTTGCTGCTGACATCTGAGTCACACGCAGGAACACGTACCCTTAGTCACCTCGTAGGTGCCCAAGACCAAAGAAAGACACCCCAGCTGCACCCCACACCCCTTCACTCACCTGACTCAGCATCAGTGGCACTCCCCGTTTCACCATCACATCTCCTCACAGAGAAGAGGAAGCCTGCCTTTGCTGGAGGGGTTGGAGGCCCGAGAGCTTATTACAAGCCAGTGGTCCTGGCAGGGTTTCTGACAAGGTGGGTCAGAAGAAAGAAGAGCTGGAGGGATGGTATGGACAAAGTTGTGGCGTCTGGGACACCTGGGGGCAGTGGGAAGGATGCAGTCATCTGGGCCAGCCCTGTGTCTTCCTACCCAGGGACAAGACTCCTGGCTCTAAAAGCGAATGTCATCATTGCTCCCTGACGGCCACACCTCCAAACTTGTCTTCCACGCTGCAGACACATGGCCCTCCAGAAACATAACCCCAGGTGTGTCTCTCTCCTGCCTCAACCCCCAGCATTCCTCACCAGCTGCCTTGGGGATAAATCCACACTCGCGGCTGGTTCCCAAGGCCCCGTGGCCCTGCCCTGCCCTTCCCAAACCACACCCCACATGCCCTCCTTACCTCATCTTCCAGCAGCACTGAGCCACGCCTCTGTCTATCCGCCTACAGCCCAATTCTAACTGGCCAGGGGAACGGGGCTCTGGAAGGGGTGCCTCCCACTTGAGCAAGTCACAATAGCACTTTCCAGGGCAGTGTCTCACCTCCCCACCCCCCACTCCCATGTCTCACACTCACGACCCTGGGAAGCTAACTGGCATTATACTATCACACAAACACTCCACATAATAGGGAGGTGATTGTCTCCAATTTAAAGCCAAGACAGGAGACTCAGAACTGTGGACTTGGAGTCCGCACTCTTCATCCTTCCACCGTGAGTCCGAAACTTTCCCTTGAGTGATGTCCTGGGGCATAGATTAAAATGCAGAGTCCTGGGTCCCAGCCTCAAGGATGTGCTGATCTTAAAGGTCTGGGAGGCGCGTGAGACCCTGCACAATACCAAGCTCCACGGGTGATCACGGGAGGGACCGCTACCCTCGGAGACATGCAGACCTCCCTCGGCTGCCTCTGGTCCTCAGCTGCAACTGGGATTTCCCAAAACAGCAGCCAACTGGGACTGAGTCTCCCCACGTGGCTCTGCTGAGACCCGTGATGCCTACCAGACTGAGAGGAAGAGAACAGGATAGCCAAGGAGTCAGAGGGTAGAACCACAGGGCAGACTTCTCCACTTCCCAGCTGGATTCTCACCTCATTCTCCTTTCCTGAGTCTCAGTCTCTTAATCTGTACAGTGGGTGTGGTGGTCCCATTGTATGGTCGGAAAGCAGGATGCCTCATGTCCCCAGCTAACCATCCTCACCCCCAGGGCCCGCACCACCTTCTTCCTGTCCACCCTGGAGGAAGCCTTCCCAAGGAGGGTGTGTGAGGTTCTTGGGCCTGAAATGGATCAGTCTCCCCCAAGTCTGTTAGAACAAGCAGCTTTCCTGGTGGGAGAGGCTCTAATTGCCTCACACAAGCAGTCAAATGGAAGATAAAATTACCAGCAACTCGAGTCATAAATACTTTCTCTTTTAACGTTTTTACGATCCTCCCTCTTTTCAGATGCAATAATTTACACTAATGTGTTCCTCCCACGGAGCTTTCTGCGCATCTGACATCTGTTTAAAGCCAGGACAGTGGGACGAGGTTAAATCACGTGATACGGATGATGTGTGTTTCATCCTACCGTGAGCTGCCAAGGTCATGCCAGCTTTCGGGGACCCCACGGCACGGACACCAGATGCTGATCTTTGCCTTATCTCAATGAACTAGACACGAATCGTGACTCCAGCAAGGTGGAAAAGTACCAAAATGCCCTCGAGTTGCCTGGCTGTTTTTTAAGGAGTTGGAATGGAATAGGTTTGTCTCGTCCTGTTTGCCTGGGGAGCCATGAATCAGTGTTTGGAGGACCTGCCACCAAATGCTTGACACCAGGACCCTGGGAAGGTGCCGGGAGAGATGCTACTTGTTTCCTGAGATCGCGTTGCATGGGAGAGTGTCTCCAATGGACTTTTGTTGAAATCTGAAGTCATTTAAAAAGATAGCCGACGTCTCCATAGAGATCAGTTTCCACGACATAGGAAAAAGCAAACCAAAAAAGCAGTGGGTTGTGGCTTAAACACACAATACTTTATTCTTTGGCCTAAAAGAGGGGACAGTGTGGCTCTGGGATGGTGCTTCCCTGCAGCTGACAGGAGTCCAGGTTCTTCCTGCCTCCCTGCAATGTGGCCCTTCTTTTCACGGTCCAAGGTGGCTGCCTGAGCTCCAGTCATCACATCCAAGTTTCTGACAGCAGGATGGAAGGAGAGAAGAAAGTCTGTGCCCTTGCCTTTAGAAAAGATAAAAGACTATTTTTAGAACAGTATGAGATTTACAGAAAAATAGCGAATAGAGTACAGAGACTTTCTATATTGTATACCCCATGGCCAGTTTCTCCCATTATGAACCTCTTACATTAGTACGGTCCACTTGGTATATTTAATGAACCAATGTGGATGCATTTGCAATAACTCGTGCTCATGCTGTATTTGGCTTTCCCTAGTTTTTACCAGGTGCTCTTTTTCCAACCCAGGATCCCGCATGACATTTAATTATGCCTCCTCGGACTCCTTGCCTGTTGGCTGTGGCAGTTCATTCCTTCCCCTACAACTTAAGGAGACTTCCCAAAGGTGTCACATGACACTTCCTCTTACTTTTCATTGGCTAGAACTTGGTCACATGGCCACACATAGCTTCAAAGGAGGCTGGGAAATGAGCCTTTATTCCAGGAAACCAAGAGCTCAGCTGCACACTGAGGGGAGGTGGAGAATGATTGCTGTACAGGAGGGTCTTGAGAGACCATTCTCATCTGCCCTCTGCCTCAGGTCAACATGTTCCTAACAGCCGCATTTTGTGGGGGCAGCTGTAGCCCGGGACAGTTAAGTGACTGCTTGAAGATCACACACGCCGGCTAAGCAAGGCGTTCAGAGAGGTGGAGCTTGTGCCTTGAGTACACATCAGTCAGCAGAGGCTGCTGGAACAAATAGCCCCTGAGTTTGGGCGCTTCACCCAGTGTGTGCTCTTCTCTCAGGGCACAAGCCAACGTAGATCAGGGGGATGGGTGGTTGGCTCCACGTCGTCAATCCGGAACCCAGGACCTGTTTTCTAGGGCTGTGGCGTCTTCCCTGGAGCTTAGTATCCAGCCAGAGAACAGGAATCATGGCAGATGGTGGGAGTAGTTTTGGGGGCAGAAGCACTCCTCACCACATCTGACGTCTGGAACTCAGTCCCAGGCTCCACCTGACCTTACAGGGTGGGAGATGAAGTCAGGGAGTGTGCTGGGAGGAAGGGAGCAAGACAGACCTGGGAGAACTCAGGTGCCCTGAGTGCCTCCCAAGTGGGCCGTGGGGGCCATGGCACCGTGAGGCTGGGAGGGCTGAGGGCCAAAGGCAGGAGACATGGTGGGGAGGGCAGCAGGCCCCACCTTGCAGACCTTGTAAGCCAGGATTCTGGAAGCTGCAAAGGAGTGATATATGCAGATTAACTGACTTGCACGGGTGGGCCTTCTAGTTAGCTGCCCTCTGGGGCCCCGCACCCCAAAACTCTGTCTCTTCCTCACAACCCACAGCTACCCAGCATCCAAGGTGGGGGCCATTCCTTCCCATATCTTCCAGGCTTTGGATCCCCCACCCCACCTCGGACCCAGAAAGATGGGGCTCATTACTGTCCATTTCCCAGGAATCTTCTGAGACGCCGGGATTTGGAGGCTGCATGTCTGGGATCCACAGAGTGGCTCACCTGCCCTGAGTGAGTCCAACCCATGGTTTCCAGGAGACGCCAAGGACATACCACAGGCAAGTCACCACAGAGCTGGCTGTGAGACAGGCTGCCTTACAAATGACTCCGTGAAACCTAAAAGCTTCAGCAATCCCTGGGATTACGAGAAGCCCCGGCGAGGCCTTGTTAGGACGGGCCTCTCCAGGAGATTGTGAACGGTATTTACATTTGTTGAAGGGCTCATTTGGGTGAAGGATGACAGGGCCTCGGCCTCGGAACATCACGTGTGCACGGGCTTTTTATTTCCAGCAAACACTGCAGCTTGCAAGAGGTCAGACACAGTGCAAGGCAGAGTCACGCTCGACCCAGGCGGGATGTGGCTGTGCACGAACCAGGTGCCTGCGTGCCAAGTTGTCACTCCGATTCCGGAATCTGTGAGCCTGGCAATGATGACACTTGCATCAGACACATTTTCTCTGCTACTTGGGTCCCCTCCTGCCACCTGCCCTGGGATCTCTGGCTTTACACTCCAGGCACCACCGCTGTGGCGGCTCTTCCTGGTCCCAACCAGGTTCTGCCGGTGTCCACATTTGGCATAGCTCACCTCCCATTCTGGGGATGTCCTGTCCCCTTGGGGGCCATGGATGCCACAGGACCTGCCCGCTGACCAGCCATGCACCTCTAGGGAAGACTTCACGCATCGTGGAGTGAATGGTTGGCCAGTGAGTAGCAGGAGCTCGTGGGCACATTGCTCTCTCCTTCACTCCCTGGATGGCTCACCCCGAGCAGCAGTGTTCACATGGACCTTGGGGGAGTCCTTGAAGCTGAGTGATCGGTGGCTCCTAACACCAAGGGGTGGCCAGTCGGTACTGGACCCTCTACGGCTCTCCTACCACCCCCCCACTCTTCCTGGGCCTGCACCCCAGTCAAACGGCAGCACGTCAACTTCTGCCTCTGTTATCTTTCCTGGGGCACGCACTCTGTACGCACACACGCTCACACACAAATGGAAACGGTGATTGTCAGATAGTTTCTTGATCCTGACAAGTCACAAATCTCCCTTTCTTTTCCGCCAAATGATCGGCAGTGGTGACTTCTTTGTCATCACTGTCACCATCGCCCCTGGAACTCTGTGGAGGAGCTCAGCAAATTGTTCCCCAAATCATTTTCCTGTTCCTTCAGGGAGCATGGCCGCCCATATTTCCCAGTCTTCCTTGCAGCAGGGGGCAGCTGAGCAATGGTGTTATGGCCAGTGGAGTGTGACGGAAGTGAGGCTGACCACCTCCAGGCTTGATCCATCATACTCTCACATGAGGCGTTCCATCTTCCTTTCCCATCTGCCTGCTGAGTGAAGAGGCCTCCATGTACTCGGGAGCGGGAGAGCGTCCCACGAGAGCCAGCCAGCCAGGAAAATCAGTGCTGGGCTGTTGTGTGATCAAGAAGGGAAAAAAAGAAAGAAACCAGCCAGGCAGTGAGCCTCTGCAATGCAGGAGGTGCGTGCTGAGGCGGGAAAATCAGTGCTGGGCTGTTGTGTGATCAAGAAGAGGGAAAAAAACCAACAACCATGCAGTGAGCCTCTGCAATGCAGGAGGTGTGTGTTGCAGCAGGAAGATCACCCTCATGAATGCAATCCAGCAGCCTTTGGGCTGAGTGCATATCTATGCACTATTCCATTTAGTCTTCACAAAGAAAGTACAATTATGATTGTAACTGGCCTAGTGCAGAGAGTGAGGCTTACCAAGTTTACAGCATTTCGAAGTTCACCAGCCTAGGAAGCAGAGTGGGACCTCGTCTCTACAAAAAGATCAAAAAAATTAGTCAGCCATAGTGGCACACCTGTCATCCCAGTTACCTGGGAGATTGATGTGGAAGGACTGCCTGAGCCCAGGAGGCTGAGTCTGCGATGAGCTGTGATCATGCCTCTGCACTCCAGCCTGCGCAACAGAGTAAGACCCCAACCAAAAAAAAAAAAAAATTCACAAAATTAGCAAATGAGAGGAGGCTCTCCAGAATTTTGGAGCTTGCAAGAACTCTTGCCATCATGAAACATGCCCACCTCCACTTTATAGAAGAAAAGACTAAAAAGTTCAGAGGGGACCCCTGACCAGTTGAGGTATCACTCTGTTCACTAGCGTGCTGATGGGCAGTTCTCCAAACTTTCCATGTTTTATGCCCTTTCTAAGGCATCACGGATTGACAAATGTTTTCATGATCCTTTGCTGTCTCTTCTAGGGGGAAGCAAATTATCTTTTCAGTGGAAGCAATGATCAAGGATATCAATAATTCCCCTCCAAGGATTTAGTGGACACTAGGCAGAGAAGCAACAATATTACAGCAAAGGGAATAGATTGAGTTGGAACTGGCCCCTCTACTAACTAGCTCTGTTACTTGAAGTAGATGATTTAACCTCTCTGTGCCTCTGTGTCAAATGAGGCTAGAAACGTACCCTACGATAGTTGGGTATTTTCCAACAAAGGTGTTGGACAAGTTACCCGTGTAGCTAACATGTGGTAAGCGTTCAGATATTACCTGTTATGATTGCTGAAATTCACTGTGTGGTCAGTTGCAAGGCTTCCCAAATTTATCAGTTCACCCCATCCCTGCCTAGTATCTTTTTCTTTGTCCCTCTAAAGTATTTCTCTCACTTCCCTGCTTCAAAAACCCATGGCCACACACTGGCTCCCCTCCCCCTCATTAAGCCAGGCTTTCAGGAAAAGATCTGATATCCATCAGATAATGTAAACCATCGAGCTGCCTTGCCTGGGGAGCTTTACTTGTTCAGCCTGAGTTTTCCCCGTAGGTGCAAGCAATGCAATCTCCTGGGATGGAACTTTGGGGTCTGAGCTGCAGGCAGGGGGCAGACACTCAGGATGGGGATCTCTCTGAAATGTCCAGGTCGTCACCCGCTCCTACTCCCCATTCGGATGCCCTGAACACTGTACCCATCAGGCGCTTGGGGCTGAGTCACCAGACAACAGGACTCAGCCTTCCTTCTCTGAGCCAAATTGGAAGCCTGTAATATCCACCACAGCTTGGCCTGTGGTTTTCTGTTTTGCTTGTTCCCAAAACAAGGTCCTCAGGAAAATGGAGTTCTGGGGCACTGTTATTCCTGGGAAGGCAAGGGGGAGAGCAATCGTCTTTGAGGCACCAGAGAAACTTTTTCAGAGAAGGATGTGGAATGTAAGGAATGGGGGAGCGTAGGAGGAATGCAGGACACTCTCTCAAAAAGGGCAGAAGTCTTCCGGATTGAACATAATCTGGAGTCCTATGTTATTCCACCTCTTTCACAGCAGTGATTCATCCATCCTCCAACCTTCCACCCTTCCATCCAACCTTTTACCAACCCACCCACCTATCCTTCCATCCATCCATCCATCCATCCATCCATCCATCCATCCATCCATCCAACCTTCCATCTACCCATCCATCCAACATTCCATCCATCCATCTATCCATCCATCCATCCATCCATCCACCCGTATGTCTGTCCATCTGTCCATTCATCCATCCATCCATTCATCCTTCTATACCTCCAACCTTCCAACTACCCATCCAACCAATATTTTATCCACCCACCTATCCATTGTTCCTCCCTCCCCCCCTTCCTTACTTCCTTTCTTCCTTCCTTCCCTCATTCCTTCCTTCCACTAATCTTTGCTTTTACTCATTCATCTATCTATCCATTTACCCATCTATCTCTTCTTCCACTCATCCATCCATCTATCCACCATCTATCTGTCCATTTTTTCTTCCTACCTTCCTTCCTTCACTCCTTCCTTCTTTCCTACCCTCCCTCCTTTCTTCCTTCCTTTCTTCCTTCCATCCATCCATCCATCCATCCATCCATCCATCCATCCATCTTTCTATCCACTAACCCACTCATCCATCCATTCACCCATCCATCTATCCACCAATTCGTTTGTCTGTTTATCCTTCCTTCCTATCTGCTCACACATCCATCCATCCATTCACCCACCCTTTTACCCATCCATCCATCCTTCTATCCACTCACCCATCTGTCCATCCATTCACTCAACCATTCTTCCATCCATCCATCCATCCATCTATCCTTCTATCCACTCACCCATCTATTCATCCATTTACCCATCCATCCACTCCCCCACCCCCCCATCTACGTACTCATTTATTGACTACATCATCATGAAAGCATTAGATACAGGCCAAGCATTGGGAATATGACATTGAGCAGCATAGGCACCAACTGTTTTTCCTACCCCACTGAAGCTCATTGCCCAGAGGAGTATTCACAAGGATAATGGTTCCGTTGCTGTCCTGTCTGGGCTCCCTCATAAGCAGACCCTGAGACAAGAAGTGCAACAGGGCATTTTGAAAATGATCCCAGGAGATATCTACGGTGGAGTGAAGAGGTGAGACAGGAAAGAGATGGCAGCCAATAAAAGGTGCATTATCAAGCAGGTTGTATCCCTGTATGTAACCAGAGCACCATCCGGTTGGAAAACTCTAGAAGGCTTGTGCAACATGCTTCAGGGTCCTCCCAACGGAAGGATGAGAAAGGTGGCGTAGCTGTCCTCTGACTCGGGTCTGCCAGTGGTTAAGGGCTGCGTCAGGGGTGCCACCCCAGGGACCCAGGTGAAGTAAAGCCAGCCCCCTACTCAAAGGAGGGACACATGGAGGGCACAGGAGGAAAAAGAAGGAGTGAGCCTCTTGACACTGTCTACACCCATTTGCACCTGTTTATGTCTGTGCAGGGTTAAAAGCATTCTGAGAGGATGAGCAAAGATGGACAATAAACTGTTGAGGTCGCTGTGTGTGAGCCCAGCATCCACAGCCCAGCGGCCACCCTGACCTCCAGCAAGCACAAAGCAATGGAAAGACATGTTAACACACGACCCAAGAGAACAGGTCGTTCCAGCCATGACGAAGCATCTGGGAACCACTCCGGCAAAGAGCTTTTATGGAGACATTGGAGACTTCGTGAAGATGTGAAAGAAGACCTGGACCAGTGAAAAGCGATCCATTCCTGGGTGGGACGACCTCGCTGTGCAAGCTGTCACCTCCCCACTGAGTTCACCTACACGCTCCGCGCAGCAGCCATCCACACCCCAGGAACTTTGGAGGAACTTGACAGGCTGATCCTCTAAAGCTCACAAGGAGGAATAAACGTCTACTAGCAGCTGAGATGACTTTGGAAAAACATGATCCTCACCATTTAATCCACTCGGATGTTCTGCACCGTCACCCAGTACACAAGCATTTTACATACGTCTCTACACCTTTTCATGCAAGCATTTAACTTTCAGGAATAATAGTTTAAAAGTCTCATGATAACTCGCCTAGTTGCTTTAACTTAATTTCCCCAGTATTTCTCATTGCCTGACATTTCAATTGTTTCCAGTTTTTTTAGCATATTTTTTTAAAACCCCATGGGAGAAATTTCTTGATATCAGAAACAGCTGTAATCCTCTGAGTAATGGCTTTGCTTTTATTTTATGGGCACTGTAAATTTCAATATCATCCCTTTCCCCTCCCGCTTTGGGAGGTAAGAGGACTCAGAGCCAAGTCTGCAACCGGCGCCTAGAAGCCATGTTGGACATTTTGTTGTTGTTGCAACTTCACTGCAGGAAACTGTCACAGCCTTGCCCTTATCTGTCTTGACTGGATACTCACCAAATGTAACGGATTTGTGCAAATGACCAGGGACACCATGCTGAGGCTACTATTACCATTCCTGCTTTGAACAAATGAAAAACAGGAGCTCAGAGAGGGAAAGTGACCTCCCGACATCACACAGCAAGCAAGTGACAGCTGGGTTTTCTTTGGACCACGTCTGTGTGACTCCAGACTCCACGCTTTCTAGTGTGTTCTACTGTACTTTGCAGCTCCTGCAGTGCCCGCCCATCAGAAGCAGGAGAGGCAAAACCCACACAGACCACAGCATCTGCCTAGTCAGCGGAAGGTGCGGTGAGCGTCCCCACCTGTGGATTACAACTTGGTGATGGGAGTCCCATAAATAGAATTGCCAGGTCAAAAATGTATCTTTAAGCTCATGACATCATGAAGAGAGAAACTTCTTCCCAGGCCAACTGGTTCCCCAGTCACCAGCACCTTCCTGCTGCCCTGCCCTGGCTGTGATCGTGGCTTTCTTTGGGGTTACCTGGGAAAGCTGTGTGGCTGACAGGAGGTGTGAGAGGAAAAGTGCCATCCTCCAGGTGGGCAGAGTCAAGAGGCTGAGAGTGGCATCATGGCTGAGATTGGCATCGAGGTGGTGGGTGCTATCATTGCAGAAGTCCCAGTGGGCAGGACTGAGGCACTCAAGGGAGACCATCCCGCCCCATGGGTGGGCCTAGCATAGCTCAATACTGTACTAGGAGCAGAGGCAGCTGCCCTGAGGTGGCCACAGCCCTGACCTAGGTGAACTTTCTGGGGAGCTCACAGCCCCACCAGGCACTGTCAGGTGCACTGCTTCATCTGAAAATATACCTTGTGTCTTTAGTCACACAGGTACTGCTCCAGGCACAGTTTTGAACAGAGGGGCCAAGCAGCAACCTCATGGAGAGACAGATGACAAGTACAATCAAGAAGTGAGAGCCAGCGTGCGATGGTTGTTGATGACCTTGACGAGCACCACGGGAGAGGCTAGGACCAGAAAAAGGAAGGAGAGAGTCAGAGGAAGGTGGTCGGGGTGGCTCACGGAGGTGACCTTGAGGGGAAGATGCTTTCCGCAGTGAAATCTCAGGAAAAGCGGCAGCCGCCTGCTGCCTGTGTGGGGACATGAGACATCGTGGGAGCCCACCGCACAGACCACCATGAGGTCTCAAGTCTCACAACCAACCAGACCAAGCTAATAGCTACATTAAAACACCAAAGGTAAACTCAGCTCATAAACATCCACGTGTTAGTGGGAACGACATACAGACAAGGACACATTCTCTGTCACAGGACGAAAAACGTTTGTGCTGAAGACATGGGTGCGTTCCCCCAAATCTCCTCAAGGCTCCTCTGTTCTCCCCAGGTGAGCTGCCTCCCCGGGCAGCGGGAGCTTGGCTTTGAGTATCTCTCCAAACCATCCAGCCCCTTCTCCTCCCAAGTCAGCCCCCTCCTGCAACCTCAGAGACCTTCCTCTTTCATCAGAGGAGTGTGCATTGGGGTCCATTGTTGAGAAATGTGCTCAGAGGGGGTCTGCCCCTGGGTTCAGCCTTCAGTGTCCCCAGCAGGCAGTAAAAGCCAGATAAATTCCCACAAATACCTGAGTCAGTTAAGAGTCTGGAGGCCCCAAGTCTGTCCTGGAATTCTCCCTTTTACAAAGAATCCCAGGGCCAGTGTGGACTGGCTGGAGGCCTGGTGGGGGAGCCCGAGGTGTGGGGACAGGTCCCAGCTCAGCCACCTGCATACTGTGTGATATTAGGGAGCAGATCCTCCCCCCAGCCTCAGTTTACACAGCCTGGATAAAGAGGGCTGAAGCAGGTGAAGTCTCGGTTTCCCTGAATCCACCCGGACGCTGTCAGTTAGTTTCTCCACCTGGGCAGGACTGGTGTGTCAGGCGAGGTAATTCCCTGCCACGGGGCTGGCCTGTGCACGGTGGAAAGTTGTGCAGCACCCCTGGTCTCTACCCAGTAGATACCAGTAGCACCCCCTCCACCCCCTGCCAAGTGGTGACAATCAACAGTATCCCCTGACATTGCCAAATCCTGCCTGAGAACCGTTGGTGGTGCTCAGGGAGTTGAGCTGGGCAGAATCTGGGAGTGCCAATCCTGGGGGTGTGGCACCCAGCTGTGGGCCAGGGCTGGCTGTGGGGTCCCCTGATGCCCTCTCAACACCAGGGAGCCCACTCGGCTTTGCAGATAGGCTGCTGACTGTTCAAATGACAGGCGCTTGACCCAAGCACTGGTCATGGGCCCCGCAGGTGAGGAAGGTGAGTTTTTGCTTGTAGAAGAGCAATCCTGGCCTTCCTGGAGGAGGCAACTGGCGGCTTTTTTTCAGGATGGAGCAGCACCCAGTCAGGTCTAGTGTAGGCTGGAATGAAGCTGTTTCTCCTGCCTGGGTGACTTTGATCCTCTGAGAAGGGCTATCCTGTCCCTGGCATCCTCCCGTCCTGCTGCAGTGTCCTCCATGGAACTTCAAGGGTGACTTGTCTGACTCGGATGTTCCTGCTTCTGCAAGGGCCCTCAGGGCTAGATCAGGACTTCACAGCCATGGCCGAGGGCTGCAGGTGAAAGTCTTAGACATTATGACCCCCGGTATCCCCGCCCCCGACACACCAGTCCAGGAAGGGTCAGGTCGCAGGGCCTGCACAGGAAGCTGGGTGGGAGGCAGGGAGGCTCAGACACATAGGGCTGAGCTCTGGAGGTTTGAGGCTTGCCCAAGCTGAAGAAGATACAAGTCAGAGTGTCAACAACCCTAGTCCTGCCCAGGCCGCCCAGAATCCCTTGAAAGCTGTCATCTTCCACCTGGAAACATGCTTCTTCCCAGGACGAACCTTTCCATTAAGTGGACGTGCCCCAGAATCCAGCAAGACGGGCATATTCTCCTGATGGAGAGAGCACACTACCAGGAGAGCCGAGCCCGTCCAAGGCTGAATCTGTTCTGGATGCGTCACCATTGTGACAGAAACGGGCCGGATCAGCCACCACTGAGTCCAGTGTTATGAAAAGGCAAGGCTCACATCCAAGCTCCTCTCGAGGGCTGACGAACCAGTCCTGAGGGTTTTTAGTTAATGACACATCCCTACAGAGTCAGTACACAGTGGGTTTAGGGTTCAAAGCACAAGTCACTGCTTGTGTTTGAGTCAAAGCATGAACAATCACTAATTCACTCATCAATCTGTGTGTCTTGAGTTCCCACCTGTGGGCCAGGGAGAAGCAGGGAAGCCCCCAACCTGGAGGGGACATCCCGGGGTCAGATGGACAAGAGGGCCTGCGGGGGACACAGGCGGGAAGAACAGGGTGGGGCCAGGTGGCAGGTGACACAGGAGTGGGAAGAATGGGGCCCCCAGGTCAGGGAGCAGCGGGAGAGAAGGGTGTACGGGCCAGATGGGGGGTCTTGTAAGCACAGCAGGAGCACACACACACTCACAGCGACATACTCACATGTTCTCGTACACTTACACCTGCACACACCCACACCCACACACTCAGACATGCACTCACACACACACTCACACACACACACACACTCAGGCATATACTCCCACACACACTCACTCACTCACACACAGGTATGCGTTCACACATACACACACACACTCAGTGATGTAATCACACACACACACAGACTCACACACACACACACACACACACACTCAGGCATATACTCCCACACACTCTCACACACTCATACACAAAGGCACTCACAGTGACAAATGTACATTCGCATATACACAGCCACATACTCGGACATTTACTCACACGCACACCCACACACACTCAGGGATGCACTCACACACACAATTACAGACTCACACGCACACCCACACAGGCACGCACTCCCTCACACTCTCACACACTCAGGCATATGATCACACACACAGAGGCACTCTCAGTGACACACTCACATGCTCATACCCACACAGGCACGCACACACACACACTCACATTCATAGACACACTAGCACATTCGCATACACGCACACACACTCACTCTTAGACGCTTATGCTTGCATTTATATACACTTGCTCACACGCAACTCACACAACCATGCATGCTCCGGAGCCTCGAGTCTGACCCAAGTCTGCACATCTCCACCTGTGACCTCTGAAAGTCTGCTCAGCCTCCTTCTCTCCCACGTGGCACTGAGGGCAGGCGGGGACTACGAACTCAGGGGGTGATGTATGCAGTAGGTGCTCAGCGGACGTCAGCTTGGCTTCACTACCCACTCTCTCACAATACCAGAGGTAAGTGGGGTAGAATTCTCACATACTCGGGCTTGCCAAGGCACGAGGAAGTGTTTGTCTTCAGGACTGGGCAACCTCGAATCTCTGCCCTCGGCCTCTGTGCCTCACTCGGAAGCAGCACCCAGCAGATGCTGGCACAGGTACAGGTGGGCCGCAAGCAGTTACACAAATTTGTAGGCTGTGGGGAGGCCTGTAGGAAGTGGGAGGGCAAGCTCAGGGCTGAAAGGGATCCTGAGACAGTGGGGATCTACAGGAGCGGGTGGATGGGTCGGCCCCCTGGCCTTGGAACTCCCCATCAGAGGCTGTGTAGATAAAGAGCATGCCAGATTCTCTGCAGGTCACATTCGTGGAACGTTCCGTGCTGAGCCAAGGATCCTCTCACTCCAAGAGCTTCCTATGGCTGGGAGCCCTGCTGGCCCGCGGGTGCTGACCTTGGGGTCCCTGCTCTTCAGCAGAAGGGGGGATCCCACCCTCTCCGCAGCTGAATCCTGGTCGCTGAGCTCAGGGTTCTTAATGGGGAAGAGAGGTATTTACAAGGGACAAAGTCGCCTGCTGGCCGCCAGCCAACTCACTTCCTCTGCAGCAGGCAGGGCTTTTTTCAGACTTCCACATTCTGTTACGGTGAAGAAATGCATTCTCAATGCAGAAAAAAACAAATAAATACAAGGAAAAAATAATGACTTTAATAATTAGGCTAGTGTGGTTTAAATTAGAAGATGTGGCACTGTCTTACACAAGCTCCTCAAAGAAGCAAAAAATAATAATTTTCCCTGGACAGATGTAAACAGGACTCTGCTGACCTGGGAGCCTTGGACGCCTGTTCGGTCAGTGAGACAGCAGAGACCACAGAGGGGACAGGGACTGGGGGAGCGGGCAGCCAGTGGCATCACCATGGGGACGTAAATTCTCAAGTCCTTTGGGTAATGATTCTGAAATATATATTAAGGACTGTAAAAAATTAGTCACCTACCTTCATTTAGTAAAAGCTCACTTTGGCGAGGCTGTAATCCCAGTACTTTGGGAAGTCGAAGCGGGCGGATCACTTGAGCCCAGAGTTCGAAGCTAGCATAGGCAACATAGTGAGACCTCCTCTCTAAAGAAAAAAAGAATAAAAGAATTAGCCAGGCATGGAGGCATGCACCTGGAGTCCCAGCTACTCAGGAGGCTGAGGCAGGAGAATCACTTGAGCCCAGGAGTTCAAGGCTAGCATAGGCAACATAGCAAGACCTCCTCTCTACCAAAAAATAAAAAATAAAAAAATTAGCCATGCGCGGTGGCATGCACCTGTAGTCCCAGCTACTCCGGAGGCTGAGAAGGGAGGATCATCTGAGCCCAGGAGTTCAAGGCTAGCACAGGCAACATAGTGAGATCTCCTCTCTACCACAAAATCAAAATAAAAAAATCAGCCAGGCATGGTAGCATGCACGTGTAGTCCCAGCTGCTCAAGAGGCTGAGATGGAAGGATCATCTGAGCCCAAGAGGTCGAGACTGTGGTGGCCATGATCATGCCACTGCACTCCAGACTGGGCGACAAAGTGAGACTCTGACTCAGAAAAAAAAAGTGAATAAAATAAATTAAAACATTTTTAAAAGAACTTCACTTCTAGGAATTGGTCAAAGGAAATGAGCAAACAAAAAGAAAACGTCCTTTGCATGAGAATGTCCAGTCCGGGGCTCTGGAACAGAGGAAGAGAGAGACGCCTGGAATCCTGTAGCCGGGGTGCTGCCTCACAAACCTGGCGAGAGGCTGTTACGTGGCCGTGGCCTTCAAAGTAGGAAAGAACCACGCCATGCTTGAATCCGATATGCTGTATAAAAAGGTGTATCTCATGAGAACCACAAGGAGATCCCAAGGACACATGCTGAGGCTGTAGGGAAACACAGGAAGGCTCTGTGTCAGTTTGGCTGACACACTTAGGAGCCAGTGGGCATTTTCAGAGGCAGAGGCCCGTGCATGGAGTAGGAGGCCGTTGGCGTGATATAAAATATTGAGTATGTTCAACAAAGCTCACACCGCCAAGAGAGTGGGAAGAAGATGGTTGGACAAAAGTCTCCCTCCCACACCCAGGCACCCCATGAGCTTGCAGGGTCCACCGTGCAGTTGGTGTTTAGGTCTTGAGCTCTTACAGCAAGGTTGACCTGTCCTTGGCCTGTGTGCCACTGTGGCATCTACATGCACTGCTCAGAAGGAATATCTCGGCTCTGCCAGGGTGGGCCTGAGCTCAGTTGCAGCTCAGCACCTCCGTGGCTTCATGCTCTTGGGATGGGACCATCTGGTCTCGCTCCCACCGCCTCCCTCATCTCTTTTCTCTCATTGGTAACCGCTTATGGGACACATCAAGTTCCATCAAGTGACAACCAACCCTATGACCCAGATAGGCGCTATGTGTGACCTGAGACCTTTCCAGTCAAGGTCAAGTATAAACTCCCAACTTAACACTTTACTGTACTTCTGGGGAAGACATTTTAAAAATCCCTCCATGTTGGAGAGTGTCTACTAGGCTGGAAGTGGGGGAGTTGGCCGCCAGGACCCCTCGGGTCTCCTAAAATTCTATAGTCCTGCCAGCCTGCTCTTGGCTCCTAAAGTGGCTCTGGGAGACGTTCTGGGCCTCAAGGTTGAGCTGTCTTCTCGCTCTTTCACTGTGAGAGGCCTGTAACATCTATTCAATTGTACGTCTCGCCTGAATGCAAAAGCACATGGCTTCCTCCTCTTTTTAACAGTTTGCAGGCATTGTCTAGCTCTCAGGCCCCCATCCTCCAAAATCCCACGTTGGGTGCCCATAAAAACGCATGGGCCCCGACTTTCCTGTTTTGTAGGCACTGGCGCACTCAGGAAATGCATCACCATGGGTCTCACTCCGGTTCCCAGGCATGAGATGGAAGGGCTGGTCGTTTCTGAGTCTGCAGTCCCAGCCTGCTGCTGCCTAGATCTTTAGTCTCTGGGGAGGGGCCTTGAACAATGGCACTGTCCAGGGAATCATCCAAGGCCAGCGGCAGCTGGTCATCACCAACCCGCGTGCTCATATAGCAGGTGTCTAATAGGTGCGTTCCAGGGACCTTCATGGAGATGAGGCTTTTTGAGGGTGCATCCCAGCTAGCGAGGGCTGTGTAACCAACCACCCCAAAACGGCACCTTCAAACAACCATTGTTTGATTATCTCCTGCATTTGTTTGCTAGAATGGCTGTGACAAAGTACCCACACTGAGTGGCTGAGATGACAGAAATGTATTCTCTCAAAGTTCTGGAGGCCAGAAGTCCAAGAGCAAGGTGTGGGCAGGGCTGGCTCCTTCTGAGGCTGTGAGAGAGACTCTGGCCCTGGCCTCTGTCCTGCTTCTGGTGTTTGTGGGCCTCTTTGGACTCTGAGACATCACCTGATCTCAGCTCTCATCCTCATGGAATTACCCCATGTCTCTGTAGACATAGACACTATGTAAATCATGGGTGTGGTCTGTGTCCAATTTTCCTCTTCCTTTAAAAACTTGTAAAACTTTTTTTTTGTAGAGATAGGGTCTCACTATGCTGCCCCGTCTGGTCTCAAACTTCTGGTTTCAAGCAGTCCTGTCTCTGCCTCCCAAACTGCTGGGATTACAGGCAAGAACCACTGTCTTCGGCCACATTTTCCTCTTCAGTTATATTGGATTAAGGCCCACACTAATGACCCCACTCTAGCCTGACTGTCTCTATAAAGATCTTATTACCGTAGAAGAGGTCCTATGGGTTAAGATTCCAACATATCTTTTTTGGAAGGACACAGTTCAATCTATAGCATCTCCCATGGTTTCTGTGGTCAGGACCTCAGGAAGAACTCTACTGGCCAGTTCTGTCTCATGACCTTTCTTGTGGTTGCAGACAAGTGGTGGCTGGAAATAAAAGGGGGTGAGGGTGTAAGTGTAGCACCTGGTGGCATCCTGGGCTCCTCTCTTATGTCCTCTCAAGTCCTCTCTGTGTGGCCTCCTGTGTGGGCCGATTGGGCTTCTGCACAGTATGGTGGCCTCCAAGCACTTAGGCATCCCACGTGCCAGCCGAGAACCTCCGGGGCTAGTCTCCCAGCAAGCCACAGGGAAGCTGCCAGGTCCCTCGTGACCTAGCTTGGAAAGCCACATAGCACTACTTCTGCCATCCTCTAGTGGTCAAAACAATCACAAACACTTGTCGAGAGTCAAGGATCAGGGACACAGTTCACACTCATTAACGGGAGGTGAGTCAAAGTCACATGTGGGATGGGAAATCTTGTCACAGCATCTCTGGAATATGAGCTTGGTCACAACGCAATAGGGCAGTAAGCAGACATGTGACACTGCAGGGTAATGGCTGCAATGGTCTAGGCAAGGACAGCCCCCAGGGACACTGAGAGACTGGATCCCTAGGCCAGTGTGAGGAGCCCGGGAAAGCTTCCCAGAGGAGGCGAGGCAGGGACCTGGAAGCAGTTAGCTGGACCAGGTGGCATGGGGATAGGTCTCAGCAGTGGGACCCATCTGTGCCATGCTTGGGAAGCGGGAGAAAGCATGTGTGTGCTTTGAGTAGCTGGAGTCTCCCGAGGCACCAGCATCCTTCCAGCCCTGCAACAATGTCTCAAGCACCCAGCATCTATATTTCAGCCTACAAGAACGACAGTCATTTCTGCGCCTCACAGCTAATCCAGTCGAATGAGTGGACTAACCTGCCACGGCTGAGATCTCTGGTCTGTTCATGTAATTCTACAGTCATCATTATTTTGCAATGGGTTCTTCCACCAAGGGTTAGATATTAAGTATGTTGGTCTTTGTGGGGCATACAATCACAACGACTCAACTCTGCGGCTGCAGAAAAGCAGCCATAGACAATAGGTAAATCATGGGTGTGGTTATGTTCTTATAAAACTTTATTTATAGAAACAGGTGTGGGCCGGCTTTGGCTCAGGTGCTATAAATTGCCAATCACAGTTTGTTCTGGTCAGAATTTGAGTCCTAGCATCTGCCACTCACTCTGGGTGACTCTGAACAAGAAACTCAACATCTCTGAAGTTGTTTCCTCTTCCAAAAAATACTTTGGGCCTAGTAAGCCACCTTTGTCTGTGTCGTAGCTACTCAACTTTGTCGTGGTAGAGTTCGAATGACTCTCTTTGTCACTCGGGGTGGGAGCAAACGAGATGAAATGTGTGAAAATTGTGCAACGCTCAGAGTTCAAGAATACATGGATGAGCAAGACACACCTTCTAGACGTGACCTTGAGCTACACATCTCCAAGCCCCAGGCTTGTCTCGTGTAAAACAGGAACAACAATATCCACCACACAATGCTGTGGGAAGATTGGTCAGGAGTGCATGGTCCAGATCCCTGGGGTCATTCCCTAAGGCCACCCATCCAGTCACCTGTGAGGTCAAGGCTGCAGTGAGCTATGATCATGCCACTATGCTCCAGCCTGGGCGACAGAGCGAGACTTGGTCTCTGAAAATTAATTAATTAATAATGAAAATAAAACGTACAGCATATCCTCTCACGGGGACTTCCTCATCTTAGAGAGGAAAAAACCAAGACCTGATGCGCTGGGCTGGCTTTGGTTACCAGCGGGGCACAGACCACACCTGACAAGCTCAGGATCCTTCTGGAAAGCTCCAGAAAGTGGAGCCTGGCTCCTGGACACAACAGGACAGGCCTGATGACAGAAGTCATATGTGTTGGTTTGAGAAAATTCAGAAAATTCCTAAGAGCCCAATGAGGAAGATTGAAGCCGTCTGGGACCTGTCGGGGGGGGCCCCCACGTTCTCTGAGCACACACCCTGTTTGGGGGCAATAGCGAGGCAGCTAGGAAGTCCCAGGGGAACACATATAGGCCACCTTGCCTCATGGGGTCCAGAGGGCAGGACTTAGACTCCGGGAAACCTCTCTGGGCAGATCTGAAACTCTCTGAGGACCCAGTCTCCAGTGATCTTCTCTTCTGAGCCCTAATTTTGACCACCTTTTAACATTTGTGACTTTCGAGTGACCCTCCCCATCAATACATGCGCTTAATGTGATCATGTTTCTTCACCCTCGTCACAGTAAAAGCAGTTATCCAACTGGTAGAAGAACGAAGGCGTGGAGGTGTGCAGACCCCAGATCTAGCAGGGACATCATGCTCCCGGTGGCCTCAGGTATGGCCACTTGGCTGAGGATGGCGACCCAGACCCCTCCCCACTTGCCCTGCCCCGTGGACAGAGACCAGGATGGGGCCGGGGCCGACACGGATGCTCGGCGGCATGGAGCCTTCACACCCAGACACCCGCTTCCTCCAGGGGCAGGCGCTTCCTCCCGTGAGCACACAGATGCCCCCACCCCGGCGCGGAGGAAGACAGGGTGCCAGCCCCCGCGCAGGGACTGGGACATTCCTTTCAGACAAGCCAGCTGTTTTACAGCCTTGCTTTGGAGGACTTCAAAAACATAAAGGCTCTCGAATCAAAGGCTTCCTGTTATAAATTCACTTCTGCATCTCAGGTACATGGTGGGTGGGGGGAGGGAGAAATCCAGATTCAATGAAAATTCATTGAAATGCTCTAAAAATACTCTTCTTGTGGAAGGAGAACAGACTGGGCCAGTCCTGGAGGGTGGGTGAGCAGCTCTAGGTTGGCCTAGGGTGTTCTGAAGGCATTTTACACATTCAGACTTTAATATTTTTGTTGTTCTAAACTTCTTAGTGCCTTGTTTTTTAAAACTTGGGAACTTGTTGAGAACTAAGTACATTAAGATAAATTTAAAACATAGAATGGGTCGAGGCAGGAGAATCACTTGAGATCAACATAGCAAGACCCAGTCAATACAAAATAAAAGTAAGGTTTAGCCTGGTGTGGTGGTGCACACCTGTAATCCCAGCTACTCAGAAGGCTGAAGTGAGAGATGGCTTAAGTCCAGGAAGTCGAGACCAGCCTAGGCAACAGAGTGAAACCCTGTCCCTATGAAATAAAATTTTAAAAATTAGCCAGGTGTGGTGGCATGTGTTGTAGTCTCAGCTACTTGGGAGGCAGAGGTGGGAGGATCGCTTGAGCCCAGGAAGTTGAGGTTGCAGTGAGCTATGATTGTACCACTATACTCCAGCCTGGGCCACGGAGCGAGACCCCATCTCTAAAAAATAAGAATAAAAAATAAAATGTAGAATGCATCCTCTCACTCAAACTTCCTCATCTTAGAGATGAGAAAACCAAGACATGAGACACGGGGCTGACTTTGGTCACCAGCGGGGTGCAGACCACACCCAGCAAACTCAGGGTCCTTCTGGAAATCTTCAGAAAGTAGAGTCCAGCTCCCGGGCACAACAGGACAGGACTGATGACAGAAGTCACACATGGTGATATGGGAAAATTCAGAAAATTCCTAAGAGCCCAACAAGGAAGATCGAAGCTGCCTGGGATCCACCTCCCACAGACAAGCCCTGTGGGGAGGGGCCCTTGCTCTTTTTTCTGGGCCTGGATGAATCTAGACAGCAAGATGGAACTAGATGGGGACGAGGTCTATTGCTGGCCCACAGCTCTGACTTCACCTGGAGCCTGGGTGCTCAGTCCCCATGCAGTTCAGGCCCAAAGCTTTCTGCTCCTCACCTGAGGGGTCTCTCTGGACAGGCCAGCAGAGGCAGGAACCAGACACCCCAAGGGAAGCCCTCATCTCCCCTCGAGGGGTCCATGAATCGGACCTGTCGTGGTCACTGTCGGTACACCCCGCCCAAATCTTTTCGCCCTTATCTCTGCTGTGAACCTAGGATCGATCTCCAATCCCAATGTCATGGCCCAGGGCTCTCTTTGCTTCCCGGACACACCGGGCCTACCTGTGCACCAGACCAGAGGTAGCAGGGTACTAATTAACACCTTCGGGTGCAGACAGTGAACATTGATGGGAGCTGGGGTATGAACACCTCAGTTCCCTCGCCCACCTGGCGGGATAACTGTTCTAGGGGATACCCAGAATTTCCCAGCAGGATGGAGCCCTTGCCACACACAGATGTAATCTGCTTGATACAAACACTTTCGGGGCCACCATCCCTGCTCTGTCTCACACCAATAACTGTCTAGCATTGGCTTGACCACCTCCCAAATATTCCTCTTGCATCTCAGGGCCAGCTTCTGGGGACCTCAAGCCAAGACAACACCCCCAGTGAGGCAAGCCTGAGATACATTTCCTGGGACCACAGAGGTCCCCCTGTGCCCACACTCCCATAAATGCTCCTGACTCAGCTCGTCCCCTGTGCGGCCTCACTTTCCCCACTATGTCTCTTGGGATTGCATCATAAATTACCCCCTGCACCAATTCCTGGTAATGGGTTCCGCTTTGGAGAGAAACCAAACTCAAATGGACATGGACAGAAACAGAAACAGATGGATATAGATATGAACATGGACACAGATACAGACACAGATATAAGCAAAGATACAAATGTTGGTAGATGGATGGTAGCTACAGGTATGGATAGATGATGTGGATGGAGATGGAGATACAAGTACAGATGGATACAGATGTGGACATAGATACATATATAGGTAGATGGATATGGATATACATACATGCATGGATGGATGATATGGACGGAGACAGAGGTATAGATATAGATAGACACAAATGGCCCATAGATACAGTTTTAGATAGATGGATATGGATACAGTTACAGGCATGGATAGATGATATGAACGGAAACAGAGATACAGGTATCAATGAGTACAAATGTAGACATAGATACAGATGGAGATGGATGGATATGGATACAGGTACAGGCATGGATGGATGATGTGAATGGAGACAGATGCATGTATAGATGGACACAGATTTAGACTTAGATACAGATGTGAATAGATGGATATGGATGGAGACATAGATACGGGTATAGGTGTATACAGATGTGGACAAAGATACAAATGTGGATAAATGGATTCAGATATAGGTACAGGCATGGATAGATGACAGGAAAGGAGACAGGGATACAGGTGTAGATGGACACAGATGTGGACCTCGATACAGATATAGATGGATGGATATGGATACAGGTACAGGCATGAATAGAGATGTGGATGGAGACAGGGATACAGGTATAGATGGGCACAGATGCGGACATAGATACAAATGTCAGTAGATGGATTCAGATATAGGTACAGGTATGGACTGATGGCATAAATGGAGACAGAGATACAGGTGCAGATGATGCAGATGTGGATATAGATATGGATGTAGGTACAGGTGTGAATAGATGATATGGATGGAGACAGATACAGGTACTGATGGACACATATGTGAACAGAGATATAGATGGATATAGATATAGATACAGGTACAGGCATGGATAGAGATGTGAATGGAGACAGGGATACAGGTATCAATGGGTACAGATGTGGATATAGATACAAATGTGGATAGATGAGTTCAGATATAGGTACAGGTATGGATAGATGACATGAGCGGAGACAAGGATTCAGGTGTAGTTGGACACAGATGTGGACCTTGATACAGATGTAGATAGATGGATATGGATACAGGTACAGGCACGGATAGAGATGTGGATGGAGGCAGGGATACAGGTATAGATGGGTACAGATGTGGACATAGATACAAATGTGGGTAGATGGATTCAGATATAGGCACAGGTGTGGAATAATGCTATGAATGGAGACAGATAAGGTGTAGATGGAGACAGAGGTACAGGTACAGATGATGCAGATATAGACACAGTTATGGATGTGGATACAGGCATAGGCATGGATAGATGATATGGATGGAAACAGAGATACCGGTGTAGGTGGACACAGATGTAGAAATGGATACAGATCTAGATGGGTGCATGGATATGGATATAGGCACAGGCATAGATAGATGACATGAACGGAGACAGAGATGCAGGTGTAAATGGATGCAGATGTGGACATAGATACCCTTGGAGGTGGATGGAAATGGTTACAGGTACAGGCATGGATAGGTGATGTGAATGGAGACAGATACATGTATAGATGGACACAGATTTAGACATAGATACAGATGTGGATAGATGGATATGGATGGAGACATAGATACAGGTATAGATGGGTACAGATATGGACATAGATACAAATGTGGATAGATGGATTTGGATATAGGTACAGGCATGGATAGATGACATGAACGGAGACAGGGATACAAGTGTAGATGGACACAGATATGGACCTCGATACAGATATAGATGGATGGAGATGGATATGGATAAGGTATAGGCATGGATAGAGATATGGACAGAGACAGGGATACAGGTATAGATGGGGACAGATGTGGACATAGATACAAATGTGGGTAGATGGATTTGGATATAGGCACAGGTGTGGAATAATGCTATGAATGGAGACAGAGATACAGGTACAGATGATGCAGATATAGACACAGATATGGATGTGGATATAGGCACAGGCATAGATAGATGACATGAATGGAGACAGAGATGCAGGTATAGATGGATGCAGAGGTGGACACAGATAGCATTGGAGGTGGATGGAAATGGATATAGGCACAGGCATGGATAGATGATATGGGTGGTGACAGAGGTATAGATGGACATAGATGTAGTCATAGATACGGTTATAGATATACAGCTCTGAGTAGATTTGGCTATTGACATTGAACGTGCTGGAGTACTTACCGGCAAGGTTGTGTCCATTGTTTTTAGCTGATGTTCACCCTTATTGGTCGGTGAACACACCTATTATTGAATACTTCAATCTCCCCCTTGGGTGTGTATATAATGAGATACACAGGTAAGCACTCTGGGGGTCTGTAGTCCTGGTACCTGGGCAGGACCCTAGCCCTGGTGTCCTCAGACTGTGTGTCCTTAGGCAAGTTGCTCCATCTCTCTTTCTCGGCATCTCACCTATTCAATGGTGGTGGACCTCACAAGGCTTTCTTGTGGATTTGAGGTCTTAATACATGTCAGAAACTTAGGGCCTAACCTACAGCAAGCACTCAATGCATGTAAACTACCAACTATTATTATTGTTACTCCTACATAGTTGTGATGAATGCAGCCCTCACTAAATCTAGACCAACAACCAACTTAGTGAACAAACCAACCAACTTCAAAAACACACAAAAGGAAGGATGGAGATTTATCGGAATATGCAGGAAACGTCCATTATACAGATAAAGCTCTCAAGACTTTGTGAGGTGCATTGCACACCCTTGAGCTGCAGTCAAACCAGAAGATAACCCCACTTCGGTGGGTGAGGGCTTCATCCTGCCCCTAGAGGGATCTGTGCGGCTATGGACTCCTCCTGTGTCTAAACTTGGGCATCCATTCCCTCTTGAGTCCTGGCCCCTGCAACTCCACATCAGCTGGGATGATGGGACACCTCTCTTGCAGAGGAGGTAGCTGGAAAGGGTCCTCTAGATCGAGCTGTGCCCCATGGCAGGTGGCCTAGTAACCTCATGGCCTGGTGGTTCTGTGGGAAAGACAAATTGTCCCAGCAGCCCTTGAACCTGAAATGCACTCTGCAGCGGTTTTAAATTGTAACCCCCGAATTACTTGACAACCTTTCCTCCAAGACAAGGAGTCTGCGTGCTTCCCCTTTGACTTGGGTGGGCTTGTGGCTGCTCATTCCATAGAAGGCAGCAGCAGGTATGTTGTCTTAATTCTAAGCCACAGAGCTTCCACCTGGGCCTCTGGGAGAGTCAAATGCCCTGTAGGTTGCCCACCTACCCTGAGACTGCCATGCTGGGGTGGGCACATGGGTACTTCAGTAAATAGTCCCAGTCCATCCTCACCAGGCAGCGACCATGTGAGTGAAAGCTGCCTGGGTCCTTCAGACCCATGCACCTTTGAGGGACTTGGGTAGATGCTGCAAGTAGAAGAATCGCCCAGCTGAGCCCTGCTCAGATTCCTGACCCAAGGAATCCATGAGCAAAGTAAAATGATGGCCGCCTTATGCCTCTAAGTTCAGGGTGGTTTGTTACACAGCATGGGTCATCAGAATGCTCCTTATCTGCCTTTTAAGAGTTCTGCCACCTACTAAAACAGCCCTGGAAGGGGCAACCTCAGTTGCCAGGAAAATCTCATTACATCATCTCATTGATCACAACTCCCTTCCCTGCCCCTGCCTGCCCATCCCCTTCAGGCAAAGATCTGGACTTCACTCCAGGGCCCAAAGGACTGTGCACAATCTGAGTCCTGCCTACCTTTTGCTATGTGCCTCCTACATACAGTATTACATTCATTCCTTCATTCGACTGTGTGCTGAATGCTTACAAAGTGACAGTCACCCTATCGCACCCTGGGATGCAAGTTGAGTGAACCGGGCTCTGCCCCTCACTCCAGGGAGCTCATGGGCCAGCAGGGGAGTCAGACATTATTCCAAATAACTCCACAGAGCAACATAGTATCACAGCAGTGAGTAAGAGGCATCTGACTGAGGGAACCTGCCTAGTGGGGCAGGCCAGGGAGATTTGTACAGAGGAGGAGATGCCTGAAGGAAGAGGAGGAGTCAAAGAAGAGGAGGAGGAGGAGGAGGAAGAGAACGCTGGGCAGGAAGAGGAGCCTGCCCCTGCAGGGCTGGAGGCAGAGAGGTACAAATGGTGCATGTGCGAAGAAGTAAGGGTCCTTGGAACCAGAAGGCCGAGAGCTGGAGGGAGGAGCAGGTGAGGCAACCAGGCTGGGAGGGGCCGGGTCGTCCAGGGCCTGTTCATGCATGACCTCTGTGACATGAAGTCTGGAAATCGATGGCTGCTGGCGTTGGTCCAGGGGTTCGATGATGCGAGAATCCGTGTCTTGAGCATTTTCCTGCCTTTCCCTCATGGTTGCAAAATGGCTGACGCGGCTCCAGACAGGACTGCTGTATTCCAGGAGAAAGAGCCCCAGGGACAGCACCAGCAACCCTGAATCTCTCTCTGTTTCTCTTTCTCTCTCTCTCTGTGTCTTTCTCTCTGTCTCTGTCTCTCTCTGTGTGTATGTTGTGTGTGTCTTTCTCTCTCTGTCTTGCTCTTTGTCTCTTTATCTCTCTCTGTCTCTCTCTCTCTGTCTTTCTGTCTTTCTCTATCTCTTATTCTCTCTGTCTCTCTGTCTCTCTCTGTTTCTCTCTCTCTCACACACACACACACACACACACACAGCTGAGCCTTTTCTAGACGTTTCCCTAGCGTGCATCTCTTAAGCCTCAATGGCCAGAGCTCAGAACTGGGGTCTTTGGGCTATGAGAAAGGCGGGGTGGGGAGGGAACCAGCCTCTCCAGCCTTGCCAGCAGAGACAGGCCCAGAAGCCAGGCCTTGGGAAGAGCAGCGGCTTAGGCAGCCAGCACGCTCGCTGGACCGTTTTTAAAAGGCGACTGGACCTGGGCTTCCCAAGATCCCTGACCACAGGCAGCTCCCCGAGGGAGTCAGGATGTCTGTCTCCAGGCCCTGGCTCAGCTGTCCTCCACCCTGGCATGTCCCTGCCCCTCGTTCATGTCTGCCTAACACCTTCGAGTCTCAGCTCAGGCACATGCTCCTCTGGGAAGCCTCCCCATCCTGAGTCTGGCTCGGTGCCGCCTGGCCTCTCCTGACCCGAGTGCCAGCTCGCCTGTGGCCCCGGTTGCCCTGTGTTGTGATCGGGTACCTGCATGTCCTTCCTGCCCGGCACCCTTGCCAACGCTTGGTACACTGGCCAATTTATTCTGTGGTTTGAATCTGTGTTCTCCAACACGAGGCGGGCTTTTCGCCTCCGTCCACCTCCTCATTTGAGTCATGACGACACAGGCACCAGGAAAACACCTCCGTGTGCCCTGAGTATTTCACACAGCGCTCTCCCTCCCCAAACCCTCGCGCCAAGCAGCCGAGTTCTGCTGTGATGAGCGCGGTTTGAGTGGAGTCTATACAAGTCCAAGGAATACTGCCTCCGCGATAAGTCGAATCTACCTACCCGGGCGTGAGCCTGTTTTCCTGGTGCCAAAATCCAGATTAAACCTGAATATTTGCATCCACACCCCCCACCCCGTGTCTAAAAGGCCAGATGTTTGGCATCGGGTTGCCAAAACATCTGCTTGCTGAACTGAACTCCACTCTTCTTGTCACGCTCAGGTCTCATGTCACGGAGACACGACACGCTCAGCGCGTGGACATGTTACACCTCACTCCGGGTCAGGGAAAAGCTGTCCCCACAGAAGCCTCAGTCCCACCCAATCATCGGACAACGATGAATCCGGGGACATGGCAGGCAGCATAAAGCTTGAAGCACTGGGATTTCCACAGCCCAGGCAGTAAGCTCCCGTAGATCTTCCAGGAATTGTGAGTGATTACAGTATTAAACCAACAGTCTGACACATGATCGAAATAAGTAACACACAGAGGCAGCCCTTCCGTGGCCAGACGCGCGGGCAGCGTGCGCAGATGCTGTCATAACACGGCCGAGGCTGCAACATATATGGGATTTCAGAACGATTTCCTTTACAGTTCCCTTAAGTAACATTATCTTGTTAAAGACATTAACCTCAGGCCTCTGCTGTTATATATTTGCTTTTATTGTTTTCATCCCAGGGACCGACCTGCAGGAGAGACACTCTTTGGCGAGAAAGGGGTCGCGGGTCATGAAAACATTGATTTTCAAGGTGGCTGAATGGCTGTCTGGGGAATGCTCGCCAGTTATGGGAAACAGACATCGATTCGCAGAACCTCTTTTTTAATTAAAAAAAATTTATGAAATTTCAAACATTAATAAGCATTTCGTGCTTTGCCTGACGTGACGCAGCCTTGAGGAAATGCCTCCATGGTTGTCTTTCTTGGGAGAAAATTCTGCAGTTAGACATTCTTTTTCAGCAGGGTGGAGGCTGTTTCAGGGGTACATCTGGGGGACTGATCTACAGAGCTGCTGGTCCTCCACCCCGCTTTACACCTCACTCCCCTGGCAGAGGCTGCAGCCCCCACTGCCAACATCTACTTGAACAATGAATTTTCTCATAATCCCAGTACTTTGGGAGGCTGAGGTGCGAGGATCATTTTAGGCCAGGAGTTTGAGTCCAGCCTGAGCAAGAAGGCAAGACCCTGTTTCTATTTTTTAAAAAAATTAAAATTAGCCATACATGGTACATACCTGTGGTCCCAGCTACTCGGGAGGCTGGGGCAGGAGGATCGCTTGAGCCCAGTAGTTGGAGACTGCAGTAAGCTATGATTGCACTACTGTACTCCAGCTTGGGTGACAGAACCAGACCTTGTCAAGAAGGAAGTAAGGAAGGAAAGGAAGAAGGAAGGAAGGAAGGAAGGAAGCAAGGAAAGGCGCCTTCATTTTCTTACATGTTTTTGGGGGGTGGGCATCTCCTCTGACAGAGCTTGGACTTGAGGTTTCAGCAGATCTGCGCCTAGAATTTCCTCATCTGTAAAGTGGGGGATTCACTGAGATTGGGGAAAGATTCCAGACCACAGAGTAACGGGGCCTTGTGCCCTTGAAGTGACTATCTTTACCTGCAGCTGACATTTGTCTCTCCCAAATGGGGACCTCATGTGTCCTTTTCTTGATTTTCAGATTTTAGGACAAGAGGGTCCCTATCCCCTTGCGATCACTCCTCTCATCTCCACAGGCCTGCAATGTCAGCGTCGTGGCCCCATAGGGAAACTGAGGAGTGAGACGACTCCCAAGGGCCCCGAGCTGGCCACACTCAGAGCTGGGGTTCGCTGGAGTCCGCCTCATTTTGAGCCTGCACTCCTCCTACACACCACACTACCTTCCCCTTTCGTGGCCAGTGAGCTCTTTGAAACCCCCATTATCTTGTGCCCAAGTTGTCACCAAGCTCCCAAGGGCCCCGTCTGAATGCCCTGGGGAGGTGTGTGACGGGGTCCTCTCCAAGGGATGGGCGTTCTGATGAATCCTTGGGGCCTGCCCTACTCTAAACAGTCTGTGAGTTCATGTCCGGCCACATAGATGCTCCTCTGTGAAGTCATCTTTAAAGCTTTGAGGCCGACGTTTTGGTGCTTTCGGAAACGATGAGTTCCAAACAGTAACGGGGTCTCTTCTCTTCCTCCCTTCTCTGTGCTAGCTTCGTGCATGCGTAATTCAGAAGGCAAAGTTCACAGCAAATGAACCCTCGGGAGGGGCTTTTCTCTGGAAATCTATGTGGAATCTGCCTCCTCGTCCCTCCTCCCCTTCCCTCTCCCTCCTTCCCAGCCTTCCCAGGCTGCTGGCTGCGCTCCTGGGTAATTGGAATATTCCGCTTGGAACATCGTTGGTGTCTCTGTGGCCAAAAAAGCCTCTAAGATACCAGAACCTAAGTTAAGAGAGTTTTCAAAACCCCGTCAACCCTGCCCCAATGGAGCTTTTGGAAGTATCAAGTTGTTCATCTTTTCCGGAAGTCAGTGGAGCAATATCTACCAAAATTGCAAGTGCGAATAAACAGTGACTTGGCTCCACCACGGCTGAGGATTTGTAGAAAGGAAATCATTAAGGATGTGTGCAAAGAGATTTGCCTCTGAGATGTTCACTGCAGTGATGTTTATGTGGACATCCACCTCGAGGGGACTGCTCCCAGGCAGGGGGTCATGGAGCGTGGAACAGAGTTTTGTGAAATGGAAATACACTCCTGCTCTGTGACTGCATCACTCATTATCAAAGCTGAGCCTAACTTCACTTCTTCACTGGGCGCACAAGAGCGTGTGTGTGTGTGTTTGTGTGTGTGTGTGTGTGTGTAGGGGTACAGATTCTGCAGTCAGGCTAGCTGGGTTCAAATCACAGCTCTGCCACTGACACTTTGATTTGTTTTTGTTTTTTTGAGAAGGGGAGTCTCACTCGCCCTGGCAGGAGTACAGTGGCACGATCCCAGCTCACAGCACCCTTGACCTCCTAGGTTCAGGTGATCCTTCTACCTCAACCTCTCAAGAAGCTGAGACTATAAGCACATGCAAGCACGCCCCATTCATTTTATATTTTTTGTAGGGACGGGGGTCTTACTATGTTGCCCAAGCTGGTCTCAAACGCCTGGGCTCGAGGGATCCTCCCGCCTCAGCCTCCCAAAGTGCTGGGATTACAGGTGTGAGCCATGACGTCCTGCCAATTATGTGACTTTGAACAAATTTCCTCACCTTGGTTCAATAAAATGGGGATGACAGTCATGCAAATTTGATAAACTCGTGTAAGGGGAAAAGGAGCCAATCTACGGGGAGATTTAAAGAGAGTAAGTGCTAACTAAATCAATTTTGCCTGCAGCAAAGTGTGTTTTTTAAAGCCACATCAAAGGACATTTGAATATTCAAAACAGGCATCTTGGAATGGTGGGATCACTCTCGAAATCTGTCTTTTTCCTCTTGCTTATCTGACTTTTCTAATGTTTCCACTGTGAACATGTAACATACATAAGTGAGAACTTGAAAATTATTTACGCTTAGGTAACAGAAAGAATAAACACTCATATCCCTTCGACATGTCCAGCTTCATGGGCAAAGACAGACTCAAGCAGCTGGGTGAGATGGGGCTGTCAGGATGAGGTGAGGATGGCAGGAGTGAGGGGCAGAGACCCAGCAGACCCCACAGGAGACACCTGGTGTGACGCCAGCCTGCCGTGCCTTGGGGTCAGCACCAGACTGGAGGGAGAGCTTTTTAGGCAGATGGTGGTGAGTGCAAAGGGCCCGGGGCAGGGACGTGTCTGAGGAATAGCAGGAGGCCTGTACAGAGCAGTCCCATCTGACTAGCAGACAGCAGGGAGCCAGGGACAGGCTTTATGCAGAGCGGTGACAGGTGGAAGTGGCATTAGAGAAAGATGGCATCTGGGGCAGGAAAGTGTGAGTAATACTGTGCCCTCACCGCTGCGGCCAAGCCCCGCTGGGAGGAGATGACTGGGAGGGAAGAGCTGGATTCAAGATGCTGTTTGTGGGGACAGCTGTGAGGGCATGACCAGGGAGCGAGAGGCAAGAAGCAGGCCCCATCAGGAGAGTCCTGGGGCTTGAGGGAGACAGACGTGGTTTGCATCCTGGCTCTGCCTGTGAGTAGGTGTGTGACCCAGGTCAGGTTCTTCCTGGGGTTACCTCCTGTATCAGCATCCTGAGGTTGCCTGCCGTGACAAAGTACCACTGACCGGGAGGCTTGAATCGACAGCAATGCATCCTCTCCCATCCTGGAGGCTGGAAGTCTGAGATCAAGGTGTTACCAGGGCTGGCTCCTAAGGCTCTGAGGGAGGAGCTGTGGCTTGCCTGTCCCAGCTTCTCATGGCTCTGGCAATCTTTAGCATTCCTTGGCTCATAGACGCATCACTCAGTTTCTGCCCCCGCCATCATGGGACCTTCTCTGTGTGCCTTCTTATTGGATACCAGGCAGAGGACTTAGGGCCCACCCTAATCCAGTCCACCCCTCCTCGACTTGGTTATGTGGGCTAAGACCTTATTTCCTAATGAGGTCCTCGTCATGGGAATGGGACTTCCACACATCCTTTTGGGGAGCACAGTCAACCCATAATACCCCTCAAGTCAACAGATGTGCTCAGGGTTTTGTTTTAGGATCCAGTTCTGGGGGTCTAAGCTAAGACAATATTCTTCCTTTTTTCGCATTAAAAGCTCAAAATATTGACGTGCAAAAAACTCAGAAAGGAACAGTAGAGCAGTATGTTGCATGACACACCCCCACGGTGGCTTCCACGTCTCAGGAAAGGCCAGGGTAAACTGAGGCCTCAGCCGAGGGGAAAAGAACTTTGATCTAAACTCTGAGTCAAGCATCTTCCAAGCACACCACATCCTCGCCATCTTGTGGCACACGGGGCAGACACCCTTCCAGACGCAGAGAGCAGGACATTCCCTCTCCTCGTGCCCTGAAGAGGCAGGGCTCCCAGCACTGGCTGTGGGAGGTGATTCACCACCTTGGTGACAGCTCCAGGGAAGTGGTGACAAAGGGAATTGCCCCAACTGACAAAAAGTCAGGCCAGCAAGGTGGAGGGGTGGGGGTGAGGGTGGGTATGGGGGGGACACATTCGCCAAGGTGGCCATGGCGGGAGAGACTCAATGAGCTGGTTCCGGTCTTCATGGCCAAACAGGCCTGCACAAGTGACAATTTCTTGGAGCCCCTGTTGACCCCTCTTTCAAATAAAGACAGAATTAGCTACCAGAGTGATGGCGAAAATCAAATAAAACCCCCAATGGTAGTGTGCCTGATAGAAAAACCCCAGATAATCATAGTCTGGATCGTGTAAAAGTTCCTCTTTCATTTAACAACCTGGACACAGACAGGTTGGGGCTGGGCTGGCCCTCAGCTCCACAATGTCCTCAGGGATCCAGGCTCCTTGTGGCTCCGTGTTCCCCAGTGTACTCTGCTCACCAAGGTGGCAGCCTAATCTCTGGCCATGCCATGAGCATCCAGGAAACTGCAGGAAGGAGAGACTGACTTAGGTGGGTCTGCAGACTCTGAGAAGGAGAGTTGCCTGTGGGGAGGCTGCGACTGCCCTTGGCATCTGCCTGGTGGGGGAGTGGGAAGGGGACAGAGGAGGAGGTGGGCTGGTGCAGTTGCACCTGAGACTCAGCCCATCCTAGGGACCCTGGAGCTGGATGGCCTGTAGGGTTGTCCTGCGTGGAGGCCAGGAGGTCAGTCCTCATCCAGTCAGTGGATGGACTAGCCATCAGTGTGGGCTGCCCTCTGGAGAAGGTGGACACTTGACTGAGACAGATTCCTCTGGCTTCAGGCAATATCCAAGGAGACTCTCAGCCGTGAGCATCATCTGCTGGAGAGGGATGGGGAGTGCCTTGTCCGAGGGAATGTCCCTGACAGCACTGTCAGGGCACTGTGTCTCAGGGTCATATCTCACTGCCCGGGGGCCGGACAAAAGTTATCTTCATTCTTGGTGGTCCTGTGCCAGCTAAACTTAGGGAGTAGGAGGGGTCCTATCACAAGGAAAGATGGAGAGAATGGATATGGGGTGACCAGCAGACTGCCTGTGACCCTCAGTGGGCGCCGGCTCTGCCAGTGCTGGGAGGTGGGGCTAACACCAGCAAGATGTCACAGGCTTGTGGGAGGATAATCACAGAGCACCCCAACCTCGACTCCTGTGAGAGGGGAAGTCAGAGGGAAGCCAGGCGATGGGAAGTTAGAGGTAGCAAAACACGAGGACCCTCGGGCAGGTCATGGTTCAGAATCACGATCTGGGCTCTTCTCCAGTTCTGGAGCTCTGGGAGATGGTGACCATTTCCAACACAAAGAGAAGCTTCAAAGACCAGCTGGCCTATGGGGTGGTCCTTTTTTGTGTGGACAGCGTTTCTACAATGGGAGGCCATTCCAGGCTGAGAATTGAGTAGAAGCAAGGGCCTGAATGGGGTCTGTGGGTGTTTCTCAATGTGTGGCTGGATTGTGAGTACATCCGCTCACGACACTTTGGGGGACATCTAAAAGGCCCTGGAAGCTGTACTGAAGGGGCCTCGAGAGTTGGGCTGAGGATTAGGGAGCATGTGGTCCTTGCATCACTAATCTTGCAGGTAATGGATAGAGAGAGGAAGCCCACTGACTTCTGGGCTGAACGCCCTGGGTGACAGACCCAGTGCCTCCATTCCTAGCCACGTGCCCATGGACAAGCAACTTAACCTCTCTGAGTTTCAGCTTCCTCTTTCCGTAAAGAAGGGAACAACAGTAGCCAGTGTCGCTTCTGGTGTAATGAGACATAAATAACACTGTATGCAAAGTTATTTCACTGTAGCTGGCAGGTAGGCAGTGCTCCCTGAATAGTAGCTAGTATTATTGCTTTTACTCTTTCATTTGGAATACCTGCATTGTGCAACAAACCACACCAAAACTTAGTGACTTGAAACAGCAGTCATTTATTTAGCTCCCAAGTCAGTATTTGGGCAGGGCTCAGCAAGATGGTTCATCTCTACTCTGATGGGCTTAAACAAAGACAGCATGATTGAGGGCCAGAGGGACACATCCAAGATGGCACAGCATAGGGTTGACTAGTTGGTGCTGACTGTGAACTGGGAGCTAGTCCAGATCAAGGCTGTGGACTTGCTTCCTCCCCTCATGGGTCTCTCCACATGGCCTCTTGGGCTTCCCCACAGCATGGTGGCTGGGTTCCAAGGATGCATGCCCCAAGAGGACCAGGCAGAAACTGTATATGCCTGTAGTGCCTGCTCTGGGCAATCACATGGCTGCACTTCTGCTTGTAGCCACAGGCCAGTGAGAATCAAGCAGAGAGAAGCCAAGACCTCTCTCTCTACATGAGACATTGCAAGAAGAGCCTTGAGATGGAAGATCTGTTGCAGCCGTTCTGGAAAATACAGTCTGACAAATACTCATAGAGACTCTGAAAACAAGAGGGAGACATTTGGACAAACCATGCTGTCCCTTCTTTCTGGCCTGATAACTGTCTAAGCCAGAGGACAAGATCTCTCTCAAACTTCCAAGACTGTGCCCCCATTTGAGGAATAGTGAGTACAGAATCAACTCCCAACCCCAAGTGAGGTTAAGCCACACTTACCAAGTTATTGGTGGGTACAGATTCTCAATTATCCTAGACTTTCTAGAAACAATCCCACAGAACATCTGGACACATGGGCCACTCATCTTATGTTTTCAGATAGTTAATCTCATAAGCCAAGTACACCAAAACCCAGAGATGAAAGACCAGTCTCTTTAAGTAAACATTCCTGGATGCAGAATTGCCCCCTAAGAGTCACCAAGGGTGGTTGGTGTAAGGCAGAAAGACAAAAACTGACAAGAGATGAGTTGCTCATGATTTTTTTTTTTTCTTGGCTGGACCTGTGCTTCCTACTCACGATCTCAGAAATAGACGCAGGTTCGTTGCTTGAAGTGCTGGGCACTAAGGGGCCTCCCAGCCAATGCAGACTTTAAAAAGAGAGGACACCAGGCTAATTTTGAAATTAAAGCTAGGGTCGGGCAGGTTTCCAGGGACACAGGGCTGTGTGCTCGTTTTGACTTATGCGTGCTGGGCACCAGGAAAGGGTTGCGGGGGAGCTGGCGGCCTCCCTCACATGTGGCTGAGTCGACTAAGCCCCAGGAAAAGCTCACGGCCTCTCCCGGCAGACTTCCAGCTTCATAAAACCCCTGTCATTGAGAACTGGATCATGAGTCAACCAAGGGGCTCTGTTTCTCCGGCGTTTCCTCCATTTGGCCCCCTGGAGCAGGTGTTTGCTGGGCCCGAGGTCTCTCTGCTTACATAACCTTTGTTCCATTTGGATGGATGAAAAATCTCCCTGAGGTTTATTGTAAACAGACTTATGTTCACCCAAACACGGGACGAAGGGTCAATGGATCATTCACGCACCATCTCTCCTCCCCACCCCCACCAACTACAGACACGTCCCCCCGCCAAGCCCTGCGCCCAGCCTCTTCACCAGCCTTGGGAGTGCAGGGCCCGGAGACGGGGTCCAGGGCCAACCTGGCAGCCCCAGCACCGTTACATGCCCTGCTTGGCAACCATTTTCACTGGATCTCAACGAGGAGGCAGCGGGGGTGGGAGCAGAGGAAGTTTCTTGACAAGCCGCCATGAGTAGAAGCTTGCTCGTGGAAAGACCATCTTTCATGATGCCAAAAATGGGTCCCAGAACTCTCAGTGAGGGGCCGGCACATTTCATGCAAAGGAGGGAGGGCCTGTCTGCCGACAGGCAGCTGTCATCCTGATAACGCTAACCACGCTCTACCTTGAGAATGCAGTGTGTGCAGGGCATTTTAGACACATTTGATATGGCGTTATGAAACCCATCTTCCAGATGAGAGGCTGAGGGGAGGGTTTGGCAAGGAAGTCCAGGTTTTTCTCCATTGGGCAACAGCTGAGGGAGCTTGGCTGAAGGCTGCAGGACTTCCCTCCAAGATGGCGCACGGCTGGTGAGGTGGTGCGGGCTGCAGTGGGGAACCCAGCCCAGGCAGAAGCTGGAAGCTTTGGTTCGGTTCTCAGCCAGAGATCCCCATTTAGAAACGTGCAGGGTTGGGTTTTGTTTGTTACAATGACCGAGGGCTACCAGTTAGATACGCGGGACACCTACATGAAGGACTGCCTAACCCAAGACACCATTAATAAAGATTAGCAGGTAAGTCACTAGGTGGGTGGCTCTCGTGGTCCAGCTCCCAGACCTGCAGCAACAGCATCACCTGGGAACTTGCTAGAAAATCCATTCTTGGGCATCACCCCAGACATCATGAAACACCAAGGGAAAGAAATGGCGGTGGGGCGGGGGCAGGGTCTGTGTTTACAGCACCCTCTGATGCCGCTGTTATGCCGTCAAGCTTGAGATCTGCCTCTAGTCCGAGGTCTGTCCGTGTCCCTCCCTTACAAACACAGGGGCCAGTAGCATTGGCCCAAGGAGGACTGGGCCGGTTTTCCCACAGAACGGCTCCAGGTGACACCTGGAGGGGCTGGATGGGTGAGCTCCCCTCCCTTCCCCTCCTTTGTCCTGTGGGTCTTTGGGATCCTGCCCAGACCCAGAAACGGGTCAGGCCATGTTTTGAGGCTTCCCATGAGCTTTGGTTAAACCAAGGGGACAATCTGAATGGGACTCGGGACCTAATGTGTGACCCCTGAAGGTACAGGGCTGGCCCAAGGTCAATGCAGGGACCCCAGCCCCGATGGGTACTGGTCACAGCTGGCTGCAGTGGGAGGTCCAGACCCCCAAAGGCAGCTTAGGGGACTTGCAGGGGGAGGTGGGCAGAGGCATATTCTCAGGAGGGCTGCAAACTCTTTACTTACTGCTGGGTGACTTTGGTCAAGTTAACAAACATCCCTAGGCCACAGTGTCCCCACCTGCGAATGGGGTGAGCCAGCCCTTTTCGGGTACATAGAGTAATTTATCCAGAATACACTTTCAATGAAGGTCCCTATCATGTGTTATCCTTATTTCTTTGCCTTTTGGCATTAAGATGCCTTGATCCCCCCACCCACCCCCACGGCTTTGGGGATGGAGCATGGGGAAGTCCTGTAGGGATGAGAGTGTGTGAGGGCCAGGAACAGGAGGAGGCAGCAGCTGTTTCCCGGGAGCCTTCTATATGCCAGGGCTGTGCCTAATTCTCATCATTATCATACCCTTTATACAGAGCAGGTGATCACACACCTTGGAATTGCCTAAGCTGGGGCTGGACCCCAACCCATACAGGGTGTCCTGCCTCTGGGTCCCCACCAACACCCCAAACCAGGGACTTGGATCTCATCAGCACAGACCAACCTGTGTTAGCCCTACTCACAGAAGGGAAAAGAGGAGTGCTAACCACTGACGCAGGCTGAAAAGGGTGTAGAGAGGTCGGGCGCGGTGGCTCAAGCCTGTAATCCCAGCACTTTGGGAGGCTGAGGTGAGAGAATTCTGAGCCCAGGGCTTTGCAACCAGCTTGGGCAACTTGGTGAGACCTCTTCTCTACAATAATTCAAAAAATTAGCTGGGCATGGTAGTGCACACCTGTAGCTCCAGCTACTTGGAAGCTGAGGCGGAAGGATCACCTGAGCCCAGCAGGTCAATGCTGGGGTGGCTGTGAGCGTGTCATTGCACTCCAGCCTGGGCGACAGAGTGAGACTCCAACTCAGAAAAAAAAAAGACGTAAAGAGGTAAGAAACTGTCCACAAGGATAAATAAGCCTCATCCTCTACATCTACTTGGACAGGAGATAGGTAAGCTGTGACCTCCACTCAGCCTCAGTTTCCCCATCTGTTGATGGAATTCACAAGCTTGCATCTGTCAAGCCCTAGCATGGAGCCCAGTGGTGGAGATATTTGGATGAGAACAGCCCTGGTTTAGTCCGGCCTCCACCCCCCACCAGCTATGTGACTTGGGAGAGTTACTCAATTCTGTAAGCCCCGGTTTCCCTGTCCATACAGTGAGGATTACGGTACTCCTGCCTGAAAGACAGATGAACTGTACCACATGCTAGGCCCTTAAAAGTTAACCCAACAACAGTAGAAGGTGTGTTGTTTCCATAATAATGATGATGATGGTGATGGTGGTAACGATGGTGATGATGGGGTGATAATGATGGTGTTGGTGATGGTGGCTGGCCTCACTCTTATAGAATGTGCAGTCCCTGCAGGAGATGGGCTCCAAACTTGAACTCAGTCACATGGGGTTGAGCCTCCCTTCCCAATTCCCTAAAGGGGTAGAGGGCTGCAGCACCCTTGACCTGACTTCCATGGTCTCAGATGGTCAGTCACATCAAGTACCAAGGGCAGCTCTGACCCAGCCCCCAACTCAGCACCTTTACCCCATCCCCTCTAACAACACCCCTAAATCACTTCCTGGGATGGCTGGTCCCTTGGAATGTGCCCAGGCCAGGGTGACCTGGATTTTTGCTCATCTTACATGACAGCTTTAGTAAACACAGGAAATGCGGTTTTGTTCCTAGACACGACTACTCAAGACTCTGACAGATGGGACATGTTCCTTCTAGGAAAAGATTCTGAGTCTAGTCTGAAAACTGACCTCCCTGGAGTCCATATGGGGCCACGTGAGGGCCCTGAGGCCATCCCAGGTCCAAACCCCAGCTCCCCAGGAGGCTTGGGGGGAGTCTCTAGCACTCTCGGGGGGGACATGACATCACATTCTGAGGTCGTTATCACACAAGTGATGGAGGTATCACCCACCTCTGTTCTTAACCACTTGGAAGTGCCAGGTTGCTATGAGGGGAGGAGGACAGCTCTAGGTGTTGGTGTGGAGAGGCTACCAGTCTGGGGTCAAATCCTAGTGCTGTCAGTTGGAACTGTGTGACCCTGAACAGACTACTGTGCCTCAGTTTCCTCACATGTCCAAAGAAGGTAGCAATAGAATTTGTCTGGAAGAGTGATTGTGGAGATAAAATGAGGGGCACATGGTGATTTCTAAAGATGATGCACTAAATACTTTTTTGCACAGATGGGTGGATGAATGGGTGGGTGTATGTCTGGATGGATGAATGGACGGATGGATGGAATGATGGATGAATGGGTGGGTGGATGGATGGATGGATGTGTGTGTGTGTGTGTGTGTGTGTGTGTGTGTATGAATGGGTGGGTGGGTAGAATGGTGAAAGGGTAGATGGGTGGACAAATAGTTTGGTGAATAAATGATTGGATGGATGGGTGGAATGGTGGTGGATTAATACATGATGGAGGGTAGATGGATGAATAGTTAGATAGATGGAATGGTGGGTGGCTGGATGAATGAATGAGTGGGTAGATAATGGAATAGCAGATGAGTGGGTGGGTGGATTGGATAAATGGATGGATGGATGGGTGGATTAGATGGGTGGATGGGTGCATGTGTGGATGGATAGATGGATGGATGGGTGGATTAGATGGATGGATGGATGGAGGGATGGACTGATGGATGGATGAATGAATGGGTGGGTGGTTCAGCCTCTGCCCTTAACAAGTTAAGCCTTTCATGGAAGCACTTCTGCCTGTGAAGCCCCCTTTCCCTGGAGCATCCTGTATGCCTTCCTTCTGTTTCTTCACCTAGAAATTGCTAGCCTCCAACTCTGGGGAATCCAAATGTGCACCGCTATAATCACAAGCAGAGGCATTTGGGTTACATAAATTGGTCCCCAGAGATTAAGCCTGATGCCCAAAAACATAATAATAATAATAATAATAATAATAAAGTTAAAATTAAAGAAATACGGATTGAGGAGTGGGTAGAGGGATGGAAAAGTGGGCAGATTACCTGACAAAGTGAATGAGTGGTATCCACATGGCTGAATTCATTTTATATTTAAAACAATCCTATGTGGCACTATGGTTATCATTCCCATTTTACAGATGGGGAAACTGAGGCATAATGAGAGGCATTATTATTTCTTCTAGTAATTGATGCAAGGACACTCTGCAGGTCTGTGTCAAAGTTTGGATTTGAACTGAAGCGGCCTTGCCCCCACTTGATACAATGCCTACTTTTGCCCAATATTTGAGGCTAACTCAATTCCCCTTCCTCCTCAGCCTAAGCTGTGCAAACACAGGCTGGCCAAGTGTTTTGCCCAGGTTCAGCCAGAATTAGTGCCCTGAATGACTGCAGTCCCTCCGGAACCTGCAGACCCCACCCTCCAGCCCAAGACTCACCCGTGAAACAGACACTGTGTGCCTGGTGCAGCAGGCCGAGACCCCCTGGGTGACAAGACTGCCCTTTAAGTGGTCCGAGCCCAGAGGCAACAGCCCCCGCCAGGCCCGAGGGCTCCAACCGCCCTGACGAATCCAAGTGGCAACACAGACGTCAAAGAGGTTTCTTTTGCTGGCAGTGAGGGCGGAGCTCAGATGTGGAGACGAGTCACCATAAAAACCCACCATCATCATCATTGAAAAGCCTGGCAGGGACTCTAATCCCCACCAAGCCAAACACACGGTTAGGGGGCGAGGGCTGTGATTTCCCTTTATGGGTCTCTGAGGCAATTGAGGATGCTGCATGGTGTGTGTTGTAAGGGGCAGTATGGTTAACTCTATTATATCTGGGCCCATTCCAGGCCTCAGTGGCTGGAAGGGAAAACCAGCCCTCAGAATATCAGTGTCCCCAGACACAACTTTCTTCGATGACTCTCTGGATCAACCCACTTTGCACATGGCTGCCTACCCACCAGCCGTCGCCAGGCCCCCTCCCCTAGCTTGTTCCTGGGGGTCATCTTAGTGAGGGAGTGGAGAGGGGTAGATTGCCACTCAGGGAAAACCCCCTCCAGCTCACACACTTTTAATCCCAGCTTGAGTTAGAATCATCTGGAGCTAAGATATCTAACGTCACCCCAGAAATTCAGACTCAAACAGCCCCAGGGTGGGGCCCAGGAATGGGTGTTTAAAAATAATCCCCTCCCAGGTGTTGCTAAGAGGTGCAGGGTGAGAATTGTGCTGGCTGTAATTCATGGGCATCAGGATTACCTGGGAGGGGCTCACAGGTGAGTTTTCCCCACCCGCCCCCCAGCCCTCTTCTGATTCAGTGGGTCGTCTGGGAGCCTGGGTATCTGCATCTTGTCAAAGCAGCTTCTTAGGCTGGGGCAAGGGGCAGCAATGGAGGAAAAGTGCTTGGCCAGATGCTCCTCCCCAGCCTGGAAGGAGGGGACACAGTCAGGTACCAGCCTTCCCTGGCCAACCCTGGGCTTCCCTTTCATCACTCCCCCTCCCCAATCACCCTGAGAAGGAAGAGTTTCCAAAGAGGCCCCAGGCTGCAGTAGCAGCCCCTGGAGACTTGTTAAAGTGCTCCAGGCACATCCAATTTGAAACTTTGGTAGGGGGACCCAGCCCTCCACTTTTTCAAGCCCTCTGGCCTGTCCCTGTCCCAGTTCTGGTTGGAAAAGACGGAGGTAAAGAATGGCACTGGGGGTTTCCAAAAGCTCATCACCCACCCACTAGCTGTGTGATCTAGGAAAAGACAGTCAGCATCTCTGAGCATCTTTTCGAAGAGAACGCTGATCCCTGAGTTGTGTACAACCCTTCAGAGCCAGGGCACCTTCACCAACTGGACTTCAGGTTTAAGAAGCTGAAACCCAAGGATGTAAACAAGGCAAGTTTTGTCACCTACGTGGTAGCAGATAAGGAAACTGAGGCTCAAGGGGCTGTCCCGTGGCTTGCCCGGATGCAACGGGTTGGTCATGGTCAGGCCTTGGTCTGCCACCCACCAGGTCTGAGACCCCCACAGTGTCAACCTAGGTCATTAACAAGTCCTTTGCTGGCTTCCCAGAACTCCACAGACCTCACAGCTAGACCCCCAAGGCCAAGGCCTTGGCTTTAGGCAGAGAGGTTCGAGGTCCTCTAAAGCCAGTGGCTAAGGGGTTGCACACACGTACGGAGCCCCTGTGCTGGCCTGGGAGAGATGTTTCCTCATCGGCTTTCACTTTTACATGTTCACAGCAGGGGACACCCAGCTGTCAGCTTGTGCTGGAGTCAAATGGCCTTTGGGACAAGCCTGGGTTCTCCGTGAGAGGGCATATGCCCTTTGGTGTGCCCCCATGCCCTCCCAGGGCACGGGATTCCCACTGGAGCCAAAAGGGTCCTGGCAGAGAAGCCACTACCCCACTCCTACACAGGGAAGTTCATTTTTTCTATCCCAGGTGAGAGGGTCCCGCAGGTAGGTGGATGCCCCACTTGGTGGGAGGGAAGGGCAGGTAGGAGGCATGGGAGCTGGGGGAACCTCCGTGTGGCTCCAAGGGTGGTGGGCCTCCAAGTAGCAAATGGCCCGGCTTGTGACCTGGGAGGCTTCATCTGGGAACTAGAGGTGGGCTTGCATGACCCAAACCACTCTCCAGTCCAGGGCGGCAGAGCCGGGAAGGTGTCTGCCTCTGGCCCAAAACCCAAATGTTGCCAAAAGCCCAGTCAGCAAGACACTATCTTAATACGATGGTTTGTAAATCAAAATGAATACTAAACACACTCCATGATGAACAAAACACCAAAATTTTAAATAAAGAACCCTACCTGGCTGGCTACTCCCTAATCCTGGCCCTGCTTCCAAGAAAACTTTATTTCCAAATAAACTGGCAAGGGCAGCAGGTGGTAGTTCGCCAGTTGGATTTTTAAAATATCATACTAAAATATTATTTATTGGCTCGCCATGGTGGCTCACACCTGTCATCCCAGCACTTTGGGAGGCTGAGAAAGGATTGCTTGAGGCTAGGAGTTCGAGACCAGCCTGGGCAACACAGTGAGACCTTGTCTCTACCAAAAAAATCAAAAAATTAACCAGGCATGGTGGCGTGCACCTCTAGTCCCAGCTACTTGGGAGGCTGAGGCAGAAGCATCGCCTGAGCCCAGAAGGTCAAGGCTGTGGTGAGCCATGATCGTGCCACTGCATTCTAGCCTGGGCAACAGAGTGAGACCCCAGCTCAAAGGATAAAATAAAATAAAACAAAACAATAAATTACTATGCATCATAATTACCAAGATTTGGGGTGCTCTGTTACATTTTGCACCTGGTCCTGCCATGTCCCCCACACTTCGGGGAACCTGCCCTCAACTAAGTCCATGGTGCTGGGTGTCCGGCAGCCACGGAGAATCCTGCCACCTGAGGTGCCCATGGGTTCTCCCCTCGCTCAACGGGACTGTATATTTGCAGAGAACATTCTCGAGTCCATTGCTGCTGACAGGGCAGAGCCGTTGCCAGGGGCATTTGCATCAAAGTCTTCTCAACTTTAATGGTGTATGACATTTTTGAGACAAAATACAGTTCACCTAATCATATTTTAATAGCTCTACCTTTATAAGCGGCCTGACTTGGAGTGGATACAGTAATATTTTAATTTCTTAGCTCTGATGAACATCATTCCAACCAGGTATTCAGTTTCCCCATGTATAAATTTTGCTCCCAGATGTCGGATGCCAGGGAGCTCTGTAGAATGACTGTACACATATAATACTTAATATTGGATGTCAGTTTGGGTGTTCCACTCAATTTCCTGGAAAGAGCTTGAAACTCCTTTTACTTGGGCAGAATGTCCAATCAGTTCCAAACTCTGAGGCCCGGCCTGGGCTGCCACAGAATACCACCTCACTACGTTCTCTAATTTCTGAAATGCAAATTTGGAGCAGATGTAGGAAAAGTGTGTCATTTAGCTCCAGATGCAACAGTTATCAGGCCGAGTGACCGGGGTAGGGGGGGATACTTAGCAATAAACCTGCCTCTCCTCCAACCAGGAGACCATTGAGACCCACCCCAGCCCTGGAAGGGAGGGCAGTGGGTCGGGGAAGGCGGTCTTGTATCAGTTTCTGATGGGGCAGCCTAAACCAGACATGTTGGGCTGGGGCAGCTTTTGCATTTGACTTTGAACTTTTGGAACAGTACAATTGGGATGCTATCGAGGAAAGGTGGTCAGCATGGACTCCCACCCCTCCTTTTGTAATAGGAAGTGCAGAGTGTCTCCTGTCACTCAGTGTCACCCATCCCAGCTGGAACCCAGGCGTGCTAACTTCCCCAGTCCATCTCTCTCTCTCTCACTCAATTTGGGGAGTGGGGTGGGGGTCACTCAGTTCTTTGAGACTTAGAAGAGTTTCTGTCCTTGGGGATGCCTTCCTGGTTACCTTCATGCCTGCAGTCAGCCGAAAGCCCACTAGGGCACAAAAGCCTATAAAAATGGTGTCACAGGCAACCAGTGCCTCCAGGGACCAGGACCAGCCTGGGCCTGGGGTCAGGGCGGGATATCCCGGGGCTGGAAGGCATCTTTTCCAAGTTGTTGCTAATCAGCTCATCAGCACCTCAGTTTTTCCATCCCAGGAAGGAATGATTGATACCCCCGAAGATTCCCTCTGATGATCTAAGCAGGATGGAGTGTGCAATGGAACAAGGTACTTGCCTCAAAAGCAAACACAGCAAAATCCAAAATTGACAGGTGGGACCTTATCGCAGAAGAAACCATCAAGAGGGTGAAGAGACAACTCACAGAATGGTAAAACAATATTTGCAAGCTATGCACCCAATAAAAGCCTAACATTCAGGATCTATAATGAATTCAAAGAAACTGACAGGAAACACAAACATACAACCCCATTAAAAAGTGGGCAAAGGACATGAACAGATACTTCTCAAAGGACGATGTTCAGGCAGCCAACAAATATATTCAAAAATGCTCAGCCTCGCTAATCATCAGGAAAACGCAAATCAAAACTACAGTGAGATACCACCTCACACCGGTCAGGATGGCCATCGTTAAAAAGGCAAAAATCAACAGGTGTTGGCGAGACTGCAGAGGAAAGGGGACACTCGTACATAGTTGTTGGGAATGCAAGCTAGTTCAACTTTTGTGGAGAGCAGTGTGGCATTTTCTCAAATAACTAAAAATTGAGCTTCCATATGATCCAGCAATCCCACTTCTGGGAATACACCCAGAACATGTATCGCTCTACCAAAAAGACACCTGCAGACGTATGTTCATTGCAGCACTATTCACAATAGCAAAAACACAGAACCAACCCAGGTGCCCATCAAAAAGGGACTGGATAATGTGGTACAGCTATACAATGGAATACCATGCAGCCATAAAGAAGAACAAAATCATGTCCTTTGTGGCAACGTGGATGCAGCTGGAGACCATCATTCTAAGTGAACTATCACAGAAACAAAACACTGAATGTCACAGGTTCTCACTCATAAGTGGGCCCTAAACACTGGGCATGCGCGCATAAAGGTGGGAACTGGTAAAGGAGGGAGACAGGGAGGGGGGATAAGGGGCACACAGCCACCCACAGGGTACCAGGTCCACTACCAGGGGAGAGAGAGCCAGCTAGAAGCCCAGACCTTACCTGCACATAATTTACTTATGTAGCAAATTCTCACATGTACCTCATACTCTAAAATGAAAGGAAGGAAGGATGGAAGGGATGGAGGGAGGGAGGAAGAGATGCTTGGAACATCCCAGCAGGAAAGGGGTCAACTCCTAACATCCAATGCTGCCATTGTTTCTGGTCCAAGCATGACAGGCAACATGACAGCTCATGCAAAACAGGCCCTCCTGGGGGCACTCTCATCAGGAAGCCGGTGACTTGAAAGTCAGGAGGTCATGGGTCTAGTTCCAGCTCTCCTGGGACCTTGGGCAACTCATGCCCCGCTCTGTGCCTTGGTTTCCCCTCTGTCCCAGGAGGAGGTTGGGTGCGGGAGCTCCAAAGTGCCTTCCAGCTCTGAGGAGATCCCTCTTCCCGCTGCCCCAACGGAGGATGGAGGATGTGGAAAAGGGCCCTGCATCATTTTCTCGCCCCTTGGCGTGCTGAAGTTCCCACGTGGAACTGAAGGGGCCATAGCTGCGGTGCCGCAGGGGGAAGTGTGTGGGCGGCTCCCCGCCTTTCCTGCTGCCTTCATTCTTGGCCTGGCCAACGTCAGGGGCACCCTTCCTCCTCGTCCCACCCCCTCCCTCCTCGTCTGTCCCTCTTCTCTTCTCTCTTGATATCAAGTCATGTAACCTCTGCTGCCACAGGCCCTGTGGTGGGAAGCAACCCTCCTGGTCTCCTGGTTGTCTAGTGGGGTTCAGCTGCCAATTGGATTATAAAAGACCATCCCACCGCACAGCCGTTTGGCATGCTGGGCCACAATGACACAGGATAAATTAAATGCAGACAGCGAGTGGGGTCACCTGCCGACAAGGCCCAGGCAGCAGAAGTAGGAGATGCAGTAGACGTGGGGTGGAACAGGCATGGACCAGGAGGAGTAGCCCTCTAAGTCCCCACCTCCTTCCCTTGCAGGCATCCTTGTGCCCTGACCCCAGGGCTTCTGTGAAATTCAAGGTGCCAGAGCCCTCCTCACTCAGACCAGAGCACAGCGATGCTGCAGGCACCCAGCCAGCAGTCCTATGAGGCCCACCTGAAAGAAGCCCCAGTCAAGAATGGCTCTGTCTGGCCATTCATTCATTCATTTTTCTCATAGGAGTATCACCTGTTTACTGAGAACCTCTGGCCATCCCTGCGCTGTGCTGTGCTCTGGGAAGACAGATGGGTGGCCAGGGTGGCAGTTCTTTCCTCATTTTCTCAAATAACTCCTTGTCTGCTGCCTTCACAGTAATAGAGTCCCGAGTTTAGCTGGGCATGTGGCCACCCCAACCCACAATTACACTTCCCAGCATCCCTTGCAGCTAGCTGTGCCATGTGATTAGATTCTGGCCTATAAGATTAAGCAGAGTATGGTGGACGCTGCCCTTGAAAAACAAACAGCAGACCCAAGCCCCCTGGGTCCTCTCTTCTCAGAGTTCCCTCCTCTTCCTGCTGGCCAGAGTGCAGAGGTGAGGGCAGAGCCAAAATGGTCATCTTGGCGAAAGGGCATCCAGGCAGAGGCCCCACAAGCTAGGGCAGTAAGAGGATGTCTTGGAGAATGGCCCAGAAGAGCGGTGCCACCACCCTGGCCTGCCTTTCTCCAGACTTTGGTGTGGAAGAGAAAATAAAAACCTGCTTTCTTTAAGATACTGTGACTTTGGGTTTCAGTTGTGTTCGTTGAAGGTTACCAACGCCTACACAACAGGTAATAACACTGCATCTGGGGCTGGCACCACTGGCTGCACAGAGGGCACCCCAGCCCAATCTTGGGAGGTTGAGGAGGCCTCCTGAGAGGGATATGTCTTTTTTTTTTTTTGAGTCAGAGTCCCACTGCAGCCTTGACCTGCTGGGCTCAGACAATCCTTTTTCCTCAACCTTCCAAGTACCTAGAAACACAGGCATGCCCCACCATGTCAATTTTTATTTCATTTTATTTATTGTAGAGACAAGCTCTCTCCATGTTGCCCAGGCTGGTCTCAAACCTGTGGGCTCAGGTAATCCTCTTGCTTCAGCCTCCCAAAATACTGGCATTACAGGTGTGAGCCACCACACCCGGCCAAGGAATGTCTTGGCTGTGACCAGCAGGGTGTATTGGGCAAGGGGAGACAGGTGGCAGGATGTTTTGGGAAGCTCCGGAGGCCAGAGGAAGTTTGGGTTATTTGGAGAAGCTTTGGACTCTTCAGGGTGGTGGGACGCCCACTCTACATCCATAAAACCCAAGTCCGGCCTTCACAGATGCTGCCCCAAAGGCAAAGCCATTCACAGCCAGGGTAGAGATGCCACCTTTCGGTTTTAAAGACTAAAACACCTAATTATAGGCTTCCTGCAAATCTGCACCTGCAGAAATACACAGCTGTCATCCCAGCCTCTGCATGAGTCTTCCCAGTACAGCTCAGGGTCTGATGACTCTCCATCCTGTCCCCTGACCCCAGGGTTTACATGTTCCTCAGCCAATGGTCAAGCCCATTCCCACTTCTTCTTAGGTTCAGACTGCACCCTTCTTTCCTTATGCCAGCGGGTCCCCAAAGGACTGGGGGAAGGGAAGGGTCAGACAAGGCCACCCCATGGCCAGGGTTGGGTGTGTTGGGCTGGACGGCTGGTCCATCTAGTAACATCGGCCAGACACTAAGGACTGAGGGAATGTCAGTCGGCTGCTTGACATTCTCCCTTTGTGTCTGGCTCTGGGTAGTCCTTTTATCAGGTCAGCCTTTTTACAAACGACTGAATCAATTGCCTCGGGGGTCCCATTGTTTTCACCCTGAATCAACACATCTCTGTTTTTATTTCTGTACAAATAACATGTTTCCAGAATGACTCGAATTTGTAGTAATAAATGCATCCATAAAGAGTTTCCATTTCTAATGTTTTATTCCTAATTCATTCATTCATTTGGTGAGTTTCAGCTGTCTTTTGATCTCTCCTTCTCTCCCCCCACTCCCCATTCTCGGGCAAGACTGAATCACTGAAGATACTTCTGTCTAGGGCATGAGGGGGCACCTGAGAACTGCTGTTAATGTTGGTTTCTTGACCTGGGCGCTGGTTCCAGGGCTGTGCCCAGTGGGTGACCGTTGAGAAAGCTCCTCCCTTATGTCTGTGCCCTCTTCTGCCTGTGTGTGATACTTCCGTTAAAAGCTTATTAGATTAAAACAGTGAGGTACCACCACAGACCTACTGGGTGGCAAAAGTCCAAAACACGGCTAACTCCCAAGGCTGGCGAGGATTTCCAGCAACAAGAATGCTCATTCGTTGCTGGTGAAAACACAAGATGGTGCCACACTTTGGAAGATAGTTTGGCAGTTTCTTATAAAACTAAACACACTCTTACCATAGGTTCGGGCAAGAGACCAGAGAGAGACTCCCGGATCAGATGGGCAAAACGCCACAGTTTCCCAGCAGAGACGGCCCCACTCACAGAAGTGGGCCTTTGTCTCCATGAATCTGGATTCTTGTAGAATAGCAGCTGTGGTCCAGGGTGAGCTCCTTGGTATTTACCCAAATCAGTTCAAAACAAAAATCTGCATACAGTTTTTATTTATAGCAGCTTTATTCATGATTGCCAGAACATGGAAGCAACAAAGGTGTCCTTCGGCAGATGCCTGGGTAAATGAGCCACCACACTTCCAGACAGTGGAATATTACTCAGCAGTAAAAAGAAATGAGCTATCCAGTCATGAAAAGACAGAGAGGAACCTTAAATGCCTACTGCTAAATGGAAGAAGCCCGTCCGGGAAGGCTCATCCAGTGTGATTCCAACTGTATGAACTTCTGACAATGAAAAGATCGGTGATGGCTGGGGCTGGGGGTGGGAGGGATGAAATGGCCAAGCACAGAGGATTTTTAGGGCAGTGAAATGCCTCTGTGTGATGCCACAACAGGGATACATGTCTTTGCACATTGATTCAAACCCACAAAATGCCCAATGTGAGAGTGAGAGCCGATGTGTCAACTATGGACTTTAGTAAATAGTGACGTATTGGCATTGGCTCCCACAACATAACAAAATTGGGGGGAAGCTGGGAGGGTGAAGGGGTGAAAAGCAAACACGTAAGAACTCTGTAGTTTCAACTCCATTTTTTGGTAAACCTAAGATTATACTTTAAAAATATAAGCGTATTAGTTGAAGCCAAAGATGTACTAAAAGCGTGATGGGTGGCACCCGCCATCAGGCCTCACCATGCCTGGGATGCTGGTTCTGTCTGCGGGGAAGGTCCCCATCCCCAGGGTGAGCTCACTTCCCAGAGAGCAAAGCAGCCTCAGGTCTCCACAGTCATCCTGTGTCTAGCTCTGTCTTGGGACCGTCCAATCCATCTGGGAAGGGACAGCCTGGAACAGCCTGGAATGTGGGCATAGGAAAGAGACCAGAGAGAGGCTCCCGGATCAGATGGGCAAAACACCACAGTTTCCCAGCAGAGACGGCCCCACTCACAGAAGTGGGCCTTTGTCTCCACGAATCTGGATTCTCGTAGAATAGCAGATGTGGTCCAGTGTGTAAGCAGGTCCCTCCGGCCAAAAGCTCTTGGGGCACAGTCAATGTGAAACACCTAGGCTGGGGCTTCCACAGCAGCTCGGCTCCGATGTGGCCGCTCGACAACCCTGTGCTTGTGTCTCAGATGAGGAAGCAGCCCGGTTTCAAGGTGAGGGAAACCAAAGTGTGTATCCCGTAGCCACAAGAAGGACATCGGCCTGTTTATTCTGGAAAAGAAAAATCACAGCTCACTGCGTTTAACATTTGTGTGTGTGTGTGTGTGATAAAATACACATAACATAAAATTTTGCCATTTAGTCATTTTTAAGTGTAAAATGTAGTGGCATCAATTATATTCACAATATTGTGCAACCATCACCATTATCTAGTTCTAAAATTTTTTCATCACCCCAAACAGAAGCTCTAGCCTTAAACAATTAGAGCTCCCATTTTCCCCTCAGCCCTTCCTCACCCTGAATTTACTTTTCATCTCTGCACATCCAACCACTCTGGTCACCTCATGTAAGAGTGTGTCATTTTGTGGCTGGCTTTCTTCACTCAGTACGATATCTTCCACCCGTGTTACAGCATGCATCAGTGCCTCCTTCCTTTTTGTGATTGAATAATATTCTTCTGTGTGGGTAGTTCATAACTCGCTAGCCATTCATCCGTTGATGAACACTGAGGCTGTTTCCGCCTTTGGATGTGGTGGAGAGTGGCGCTGTGAACATTTGTGACACGTTTCTGTGTGGACATATGTCTTCACCTCTCTTGGGTAGATACCGAGGACTGAAACTGCTGGGTCCTACGGCAATTCTATGTTTAGAGTTTGGAGCATTTTAAAACCCGTTTGTAAATCAGAAAAGGATTCAGTGTGCAAATCTGCGAGAGACGTCTGCTTCCAGGTATAATAGCTGCAGCGCAAGATAGAACTGCAGCCCTTGAGCGCCTGCTGTCTACACACAGAAAGGGCGAGCATTCCATTGAATGCTCACGCCCCACCGCAAGGCGGATGATGCTGCTGTCTCCGTTTTACAGATGCGAAAACTGCCCCCCAGTGACTATCAGAGGTGGAAACCATTCCACTCTGAATCTGAAACCCATGCTTTGAACTGCTGTGTTAGAATTCTACACAGCTCTGTGGGTGTAAAAACGGGAAGGATGATGGCGGTGTGTGTTGAGCATTGATCTCCACAACCAGGGAGGATGAGGAGCTGTGAGTTCCCGAACACCTGCTGGTCTAGAAAATGCACTGAACCCCATGACATGCAGGCAAGACAGTGCAGAGAGCAGAACTCTGCCTGACTCGAACTCTGCCTGGCTTGCCCTCCCCAAGCAGCCCAGTAGGGAGAGCTGGTTTCGTTACTCTTACATTCAAGATTTACTTGAACATGGGGACAGGCTAGCTCCTGCATAGGAAGTGAGAGTCCAGCAGAGATTCAAGTTCAGGTTGGCTGTGTGCACCTGGCTAGCATCTGGGTACCAACTCATCCTACGGCATCGTCAGCTTCCACCGTGAGTGTTGTCATTCAGACCTCAGAGGGGCTACCCTGCACTAGCAAAGTACACTGCCCCAATGCATGCTCTGGTCATTACCAGACAACAAAGCTCAGTGCTTGTAAGACCATAGAGAAAACCAGTCACTCTCCTGAAAGTGCTTTCAAAAACTCCCGGGAGTCTGGTTGGTACCTTGTAGGAAGGGCCGTTGGCAGGCTGCTCCATGGGGGATCACTAGCAACTCTCTTCAGTAAAGACGTGATCCAACACTGTCAGTAAGCAAGGACGTCCGGCCGTGCCCAGGCCACTAGGGCACTTTCCTCTCTTCGATTATTAAATTCCATGTGTATTTAATGGAAAATGATGATGTCCGCCCTGGTTTCACAGGACATAGTCAGGGGAGGTATTTCCATTCTGTTATCACTTTAAAACTAAAAATCAAAACATCATTTTGTATGTTCATGTTGATTCTTCCACAGAAATACACACTGTGGTATGTTACAATCATTTCCCAACCGTTCCCGGGCTTTAGATGGACTTGTAGGTATGTTTATTTGGTTTTCAGCCGTGTTTTTCACTTAAAAATCAGGCTCACATGTCTAATCTCAAAGGGTAGGGTAATCCCAGCTGGCATGTGAACTTGGCAAACTTTCCAATTGGTTTAACATCAACAAATGGCTTCCATGGAAGGATTCGCAATTTTATACTTCACAAAAGATGGCTTTTTGTTGCATCCCCATATTGTTAAGGAACAAACTATTTTCTTATTTGAAAAAAAAAAATCCTACCCTTTTATGGGAAAACAAGTTGAGTTCTGTGTATATTATGCCACATGAAAGCAGTCTTGCCTTCATTTGCGGCTGCCTGATTACAAAGACAAGATCTTTAATTAAAATTGGTTTGGTTCTGTGTATTTCTTTCAAAGAAAACCATCGCAACAGCATTTGTGACTCATTACCTTCTCAACAGTGATGTGATCCCATTTGCCTCACTTCTCCGTCCATTTTGATGGCGGCGCTAACCTTGAACACTCAGGGGACCCTGTGGCCACGGGAGCTGTGTCTTCTACCTGAGGTTGGCATTCTATGCTATGACTATCACCTGGGCTGTGGGTTTGGTCTGGTGGATCACTGTGAGGGCATGCAGACCTCTGGCTGGTAACTGAGCTGGGAAAGGCAGGGCCGGGACCCCTGCAGGGCAGCAGGTATCCTGCGGGTGGGCCTGGGCTAAAGCCCACGAGCAGCGTGGTAGATGGTCGGAGAGGGCCAGAGCTGATTTCTCATGATCCCCATGCCCAGGGTGGATGTGAGATCACACGGCTTTTGGGAAACGTTTCTAGCCGAGGAACCAGATTGCCCGGATCCGAGGTCTGTCTAACATGTTAGCGAAATTAGTGCTTAGCAATATTTTCTGAGAATTCTGTGGTTGGGCATTGGGTGTTTTCCCTCTGCCAAAACAAGCTTGCTAACTTCTTTGCTACAGAGAAAAGCAAGGGACTCCTAATCATTTGCACATTTCACGTCGATGGAGTCCTGCGCCAGCGCGATCCCAGAGGCCGGGCCGGGAAGCAAGCTTCCTCAGGGTGGGTTGTCATTGCATGGTGACCCCGGCTCGTGTCCTTCCCGCCCCCTGGGTTTCCCACCTGATCCCAGGGCCAGTGCTCTTTCTCCTCCTCCCCCATGGATCTTGGGCTTTCAAAAAATGGCTAGAGTGAACCCGAACCTCTGACTTTCATGAGTGGGAACATCCCACTCACGAAAGTGGGAACGTCCCATCCTCCCACTACTCCGCCTAACCAGGACCATCTTCCAACTCCTCGGGCAAGCTGTGATGGCAAGAGGGTCAACTGTAGCTAGCTGTCTTTTCTGTTTTGTGCATAAAGAAGCCTTGGAAGAATAAAAGTGGTTATCTGTGAAGGGAGAGGAAAGAGGAGATGCTGACAACGGAGCTGATGGAGTGAGCCACGTGCATCTGTGAGCACACAGTGTACACACATGTTGCCTGCTGTCTATGTGCGTATGCAGCAAACAGGCAATTGCATCTATTACGTATCGTATACGTTGTAACTAATAAAAGTATCTATATAGTATCTTGTGTGAATAGGTGAATGTGTATATATCTCATAATGGACCTTGAAAATGTCATGAAGCAAAATTGTACAGTAAAAAGGGAGAAACAAAGAAAACCAGAGTCATAATTGGAGATTTTAAAATCCCACTCTCAAGAGTTGATAGCAGAAGTATGCATGCTGTGTGTGGTGGTGGCTCATGCCTGTAACCCCAGCACTCTGGGAGGTCGAGGCAGGAAGATTGCTTGGGCCCACGAGTTCAAGACTCGCCTGGGCAACATAGTGAGACCTCATCTCTAAAGAAGAAAAAAAAGAAATCAGCCGGATGTGGGGGTGGGTGTCTGAAGTCCCAGCTATTCGGGAGGCTGAGGCAGGAGGACTGCCTGAGCCCAGGAGGTCGAGGCTGTGGTGAGCTGTGATCGTGCCACTGCACTCCAGCCTGGGTGAGTGAGACCCTGAAAAAAAAAAGTAGGCTAAAGAAGTCAACAAAAATATAAAAGATTTGAGCGACACCAGCAACTGCCTTGACCTAGTGGAATTTACAGGCTCCTCATTTAGCAAGTAGAATGTCATCTTCCTGAGTGCACAGGGAACATTCACCAAGATGGACCATCTGCTGGACCCTAAAACAAGGTGTAACTCATGGAAGCAGACAGAGCAGACAGAAGATGGTAACTGACCACAACGGGATAAAGTCAGACAACAAGAGAACCTCTGAAAAAATCGCCCAAACATTTGCAAATTAAGGAACACACATCCAAACAGCCCACAGTCACGGAAGACCAACACGCAGGGACACTCACGCCTCCAGCAGGAACATCCTGGCTTAGCCCAGCGTGTGTGTCCTCGGATGACAAAGAACACTGTGGCCCCGTCGGTCCAGAGGATCACAGAGCCAGTGGTGGAGGTCCTCCTGTTTTTGGCCTCCCTCCCCAGCACTGCCTGGATGCTCAGCTTTCCCAGAGCCATCAGCCCCAGCAAGCCGCCTGTGAGGTGGGCAGGGAAGGGGACCCTCCGTCCTGGTCTGGGAACCATTTTGTTCGGTGAATATAGAGGCAGCACTTTTATCCGAGAGAGAGGCATAATCACCAAATGCACATGAAATCACTTAAACTCTGGGAGCCGACAGCCTCCTCGGTATAATTACACAGTGAGGCGTGTTCTGCTGAAAGCAATTACATTTCAGATCTTCCCCAACACACACTGTGCGCGCACACACACATGCACACACACGCACATACGCACCCTGCCCAGCCTCCAGGGGACCAGCAGGACTTCTCCTCCCTGCCTTCCCTCCCTCTCTGGGATGGGGGTATATATCTGGCTCTTTGCACGGTGAAGGCAGTTTTGAATGATACTTGTCCACGTGGTTCAATATTCCAAAGCCCACAAGGACAGAGCGGGTTTCTTTCTCTCCATCCTTTCTCCAAGCTGCCCAGCTCCCCAGAGGTGACCAGGGCTATCACCCTCTTCCTTCCCCCTCTGAACCACACACACCATCAATCCATCTGTTCCTCTATCATCCTTCTTCCAGAAGGGGTGTGAGCTTCTGTGTCATGTCTGTTCCCGGTAAACAGCCAGCCACTCCTCCCGACACACAGGCTGGCCTCATGCAGGAGAGCGCCCTGCTGGAAATCAAGAAAAGGGCTTGTCTCCAGGGGGGCTCGTTCCAGGGAGCAGCACCTCGCCCCGTGGCGGCTGTGCCCAGAGCTGGTTAAGAGCGGGCCTTAGGTCCCCGCCCTCCCAAATCATCAGCCTTGAAAGGCCTCCTTTGTGACGGGGAGGGCCCCGGCAGGACACAATGCTCTCTTGTCAGAGGGGCCTCTGGAGCTGCCCAGGAGCCGAGAGGAAGGGGGCAATTTTGCAGCAGTCTCTGCGGCGTGGTGGAATCCGTGGAGACGCACGGTTCCAGGGCTGAGCCAGAGCACAGGCTCCCTCCCCAAGGAGACCCAGCCTCTGCCCGGAGCAGGCCAAGGGCGTGGGTGCAGAGCCTCAATGCCGCCCCGCCCATGACACACCAGCCCTGGGGTGGGAGGCCACCGCTCTCAGTCTCAGTCGGCCCAAGGAAGGTGTGCCGGCCACACCAATGTTCCAAGCAGCAGGTCCAGGCGGTGCCATTGTCCCTGTGATTCCAAACTAAGTGCTTCACACATCGGGGAAGTTGCATGAAATACAGGCCATTGGACCGTCTGTGGTGGAAGCTAATTTCTTCAGTTACCAGACCCCTCAAGAGGAGCTGTCAGGAATGCCACTGGGTCAATGTCAGCTGGCCCCGCCCCCAGGCTCCGACCTGCGAATGTCCCTCCAAGGTCCCTGTCCTCTCCTGGAGGGCATCTGAATGCGAAATCCAGAGCAATCTTGCACGATCGTGGAAACCCTAACGGAGTCATTATTTTTGTTCCTTCCAGATGGATGAAAGATCCAGATTTTATGTCGTCTTAGGGGTGCCCCCAAAGCAAACCTACAATTGATTTTTTTTTTTAAGGACTTGGCATTTAAAAAATTCTTTTCATGTTTCTCCAAAGCATTTGACAGACACAAATTCTCCCAACATTCCAGAGAAAAGAGATGGGGATTATGTCCTGCTCTGGAAAAGATGCCGCCTCGTCGTCAGGAGTGGAATGGGATTTCCATTTATCAAGACAGGAATTCGGGTGTCAGGCTGACCTAGGGACACACAGTGACATCAGATGATGGCTTGTGCTACAGGCTCAGGAGCACAGCCTGTAGAGCTGGAGACTCTGAGTTCAAACCCTGGCTCCCCCATGCACTCGCCAGGGGGTCCCAGGCCAGTTGCTTCACCTATTGGGGCCTTGGTTTCCACATCTGTAAAATGGGTGTAATAATATTATCTAGCTGTATAACTAAAGGAGTGAATACTTGGAAGGGGATTAAAGGCTCAAGGGGTGTAATAATTGCTCAGCACGGATGAGGTCCAGCTTTCAGGAGGAGGCCGTCCACCTGTGGAATTGCCAGGTGGCAGAAAGGCCTGCAGATGGTCAAGGCTCTGACTGCTTTGTCACGTGGATAAGCTCGATGTGGAGAATGGCAGAAACCTCGACTTGTCACGGAGTCCCTCAACATAATGCCAAGTGTCTGCGCTGAGCCTGGGCCTGACAGGGAGGAGGGACCCAGTCAAGCATGGTGTGATTCGACCACCGCCCTCCACCCCAGCCGCCATCCAGTGCGTGAGTCTGCATGGCCGGGCTGCGGTGCCCAGTGACACAGACACCCATCAACACATCACTGCAGAGGTACTGGGGGATGCGGTTAAGCTCTGCCATCAGTGGGCTTCAGGTGAAGCCGAGCACCCTCCCTGGGGGCTCATCCAATCAGCAAGAGCTGAGGTTACCCTGAGATGAAGGCATGGACTCAAGAGCTCACCGCCAGCTCCTGCCTGGGCCCCAGCCTGCCGCTGCCCTCCCGTGTCAGACTCTCCAATCTCCACAGTCACATGAGCCAGCTCTTCAAAGCCCATCAGCCTGTCTCTCCCCCCCTCCCGCCCTCCCTCTCCCTCTCACTCCCTCTTACTCTCTCATTTCCTCCCTTTCTCCCTCCTTCCCTCCTCCTCCTCTGTCTCTCGGTCGCAGCCTGTGTCTCCCGCTTCCTTGCCTTTCTCTCTGTCCCTCGCT
>CAUYQG010179069.1:0-24054 GCA_963574415.1 Tarsius wallacei | reverse complement strand
GCAGCCTTGACCAGCTGGGCTTCGGCGATCCTTCCACCTCAGCCTTCCAAGTAGCGGGAACTACAGGCGCGCTACCACGCCTGGTTAATTTTTTGATTTATTGTAGAGATGAGGTCTCGCTTGCCCAGGCGGGTCTCGAATCCGCAGGCTCAGGCAATCCACTCACCTCAGCCTCGCAAGGTGCGGGATTACAGGCTGAGCCACCAAGCCCGGTCAGGTGTCTTTCTTATATAACAACCTCTATTCCTTAGGTTAGATAGATACCTAGTAGTGGGATAGCTGGATCAAATGGTAGATCTACTTTTAGTTCTTGCATAATCTCCATACTGCTTTGCATAATCTCCATACTGCTTTCCATACAATTTGCACTCCTACCAACAATATATGTGTTCCCTTTTCTCCACATCTCTACCAGCATCTATTGTTTTTTGATTTTTTCATAATGTCCCTTCTGACTGATGTAAGATGCCATCTCATTGTGGCTTTAATTTTCATTTTCCTGATGACGAGTAATGTGAACATTTTTTAATGTTTGTTGGCCATTTGTATATCTTCTTTTGAGAGATGTCTGTTCATGCTGTTTGCCTACTTGTTAATAGGGTTGTTTGTATTTTTCTATCTGATTTGAGTTCTTTGTAGATTCTGGATATTAGTTCTTTTTCAGATGTACAGTTTGTGAACATTTTTTCCCATTCTATAGGTTGCCTATTTGCTCTGTTGATAATTTGTTTTGCTGTGCAGAGCCTTTTTAGTTTAACTAAGTCCCACTTACTTATGTTTGTTCTTGTTGCATTTGCTCTTGGGGTTTTAGTCATAAATTATTTACCTGGGCTGATGTCCATAAGAGTTTTCCTAGATTTTCTTGTAGAATTTTTATGGTTTCAGGTCTGACATTTAAATCTTTAATCCATCATGAGTAATTTTTTGTATATGGAGAGATCGGGATCAAGTTTCATTTTTCTGCATGTAGCTATGCAATTTTCCCAGCACCATTTGTTGAATAGGGTGTCCTTTCCCCACAGTATGTTTTTGGTTACTTTGTCAAGGAATAGTTAGTTGGAGGTATTTGGGTTTATTTCTGGATTCTCTATTCTGTTCCCTTGGTCCATATGTCTGTTCTTGTACCAATACCATGCTGTTTTGGTCACTATAGTCTTGTAGTATAATTTGAAGTCAGGTAATGCGATGCCTCCAGCTTTGTTCTTTTTTCTTAGGATTGTTTTGGCTATTCTGGCTCTTTTTTGGTTTCATATGAATTTTAGTTTTTTTCCTAATTCTGTGAAAAATGATGTTGGTAGTTTGATAGGGATTGCATTGAATCTGTAGATTACTTTGGGTAATATGGTCATTTTAATAATGTTGATTCTTCCAATTCATGAACATGGGATGTTTCTCCATTTGTTTCTTTCCTCTGCAATTTCTTTCCTCAGAGTTTTGTAATTCTCCTCATAGAGGTTTTTTATCTCCTTGGTTAAATATATTCCTAGGTAGTTTAGTTTTTTGGCTGCTATTGTAAATGGAATTGAGTTATTGATTTGATTCTCAGCTTGGTCACTATAGATGTATAGCAGTGCTACTGATTTGTGTGTGTTGATTTTGTATCCTGAAACTTTACCCAATTATCTATCAAGTCCAGGAGTCTTTTGGAGGAGTCTTGAAGGTTCTCTAGGTATAAGATCATTTCACTGACATACATAGATAGTTTGATATCTTCTTTTCCAATTTGGAAACCATTTGTTTATTTTTCTTATCTGACTGCTGTGGCTTGGACTTCCAGTACTATGCTGAATAGTAATGTTGAAAGTGGGCATCTTTGCTATGTTCCAGTTCTGAGGGGAAATGCATTCAACTTTCCTCCATTCAGGATGATATTAGTGGTGAGTTTGTCATATATGGCTTTTATTATTTTGAGAATTTTGAAAAATATTCCCTCTATGTTTATTTTGCTGAGGTTTTTTTTTAAATCATGAAGTGATGCTGGATTTTATCAAATGGTTTCTGTGCCTATTGGAATGATCATAAAATTTTTGTTTTAATTCTGTTTATGTAGTGGATCATGTTTTTTGACTCGTGTATGCTGAACCACCCATTCCTGCAATAAAACTCACTTGGCTGGGATATATTATTATTATTATTTTGTGTACTGTTGAATTTGGCTTGTTACTATTTGTTGAAGATTTTTGCATCCATGTTCATAGGGAATATTGGACTTTAGTTTTCTTTTTTGTTGTTGTTGGGTCCTTTCTTGGTTTGGGTATGAGTGATACTGGCCTCAGAATGATTAGGGAGGATTCCCTCCTCTTCAATCTTGTGGAATAGCTTCAGTTAAACTGATATCAGTTCTTCTTTGAAGGTCTGGTAAAATTCATCTGTGAGTCCATCAAGTCCTGGACATTTTGTTGAGAAACTTCAATTACTGTTTCAATCTTGCTACTTGTTTCAGGTCTGTTCAGTGTTTCAATTTCTTCCTGATTCAAGGTTGGAGGGCTATATGTTTCCAAGAATTTATCCATTTCCTCTGAATTGTCTAATTTGTTTGCATAGAGGTGTTCACAATAGTCTCCAATGATCTCTAGAACTTCTGTCATATCGTTTGTAATATCTTTTTTTAATTTCTGAACCAGCTAATTTGAGTCTTCTCTCTTTATTTCTTAATTAATCTGGCTAGTGATCTATCAATCTTATCTTTTCAAAGAACCGACTTTTTGTTTCATTGATCCTTTGTATTTTTAAAATTTCAATTTCATTTAGTTCTTCTTTGATCTTCATAATGTCTTTTCTTGTGCTAGCTTTGAGTTTTGTTTTTTTTTTGTTTTTTAGTTGGAGTCTCGCTCTGTCGCCCAGATTGGAGTGCAGTGGCCGCTCCCGGCCACCGCAGCCTCAACCTGCTGGGCTCCGGCCATCCTTCCGCCTCAGCCTTCCAAGTAGCAGGAACTACAGGCGCGTGCTACCACGCCCGGCTGATTTTTGATTATTGTAGAGATGAGGTCTCACCAAGTTGCCCAGGCGGGTCTCGAACCCGCGGGCTCAGGCAATCCACTCACCTCAGCCTCCCAAGGCACGGGATTACAGGCTGAGCCACCGAGCCTGGCTACTCTGGGGTTTTTGGTCATGTTTTTCTAGTTCCTTTAGGTGTAATGTTAGGTTGTTGATATGTGATCTTTTAGTCTTATTAAGATAGGCCTTAAGTGCTACAAATTTGGCTATATTCAAGAGATTTTGAGAACTTGTTTCATTGTTGTTATTCATTTCAAGAAATTTTTAAATTTCCATCTTTATTTCACTATTGATCCAAGGATCATTCAGGAGCAAATTGCTTAATTTCCATGTCTTTGATTTTGCAAGTTCTTCTTGAAGTTAATTTCTAGTTTTATTCCACTGTAGTCTGAGATGATGCTTGATATAATTTCAGTTTTCTTTGCATTTATGGAGACTTGATTTGTGGCTTATTATATGATCTATCTTGGAGAGTGTTCCCTGTGCTGATGAGAAAAGAGTATATTCTGTAGTTTGAGGATGGAATGTTTTGTGGATGTCTTTTAGTTTTATTTTCCCTAGAGTCCTATTTAACTTCAATGTTTCTTTGTTGACTTTCTGCCTTGATGATCTGTCTATTGTTGTCAGTGGATTGTTGGAGTCTTCCACTATTATTGTACTGCTGTCTATCTCTTTTTTCTAGGTCTAGTAGAATTAGTTTTATAAAGCTGGGGGCTCTTGTGTTAGGTGCATATATATTTTTAATTGTTATGTCTTCTCATTGGATTGATCCCTTTATCCTTATATAATGGCTATCATTTTTTTTAACTGTTGTTAGTTTAAAATATGTTTTATCTGCTATGACAATGGCTACTCCTGCTTGTTTTTGGTTTCCATTTGCATGGAATATTTTCTGCCACTTCTTTACCTTGAATCTATAGGAGTTTTTGTGAGTTAAGTGGGTCTCTTGAAGCAGCAAATATTTGGGTTGTGTTTTTTTATCCATTCTATCAGTCTGTATCTTTTTAGTGAGACATTGACACCATTTACATTCAGAGTTAATAATGATATGTAAGGTACTATTCTCTTCATCATGTTGGTTGTTATCTGGTTGCTTTGCTTATTTATTTTCTCTATTGTGTTGATGTTCCACAAAGCCTGTGAACTCTATGATTTTCAGCACTTTTCTCTGGTGTATTCTGATACTTTGCATACTGAGAACCCTTTTTGGTATTTCTTGTGGAGCTGGTCTAGTGGTGACAAAATCCCTCGGTGTCTGATTGTCTGAGAAGGACTTCATTTCTCCTTCATTTATGAAACTGAGTTTTGCAGGATATAAACCCCTTGATTAACTGTTATTCTATTTGAGGAGATGAATATGGGGGCCCAATCCCTTCTGGATTATGGGGTTTCTTTTGAGAAGTCTGCTATTACCTGATAGGTTTACCTTTGTAAGTTATTTGATGCTTTTGTCTTACTTCTCTTAAAATTCTTTCCTTTACATTAACTTTGCATAGCTGCATGATTATATGTCTTGAGGATAATCTTTTTGTAATGCATCTTCTGGGAGTTCTTTGGGCTTCTTGTAACTGGATGTTTAGCGTTCTGGCAAGGTGAGGGAAATTTTCCTACATTATTCCCTCAAATAAATTTTCCAAACCTGTTGCTTTCTCTTCTTCCTCAGGAACACCTATGATTTTTAATGTTTGAATGTTTTACATTATCCCCCCTTTCTTGGTAAGTTTGTTCCATTCTCTTGTTGTTGTTGTTGTTTTTACTGTTATCCGATTGGGTTAATTCAAAAGCCTTGTTTTCAAATTCTAAGATCCTTTCTTCTACCTGTTTTAGTATACTGTTAAAACTTTTCATTGCATTTTGTCCTTCCCTAAATGTTTATTTTCTTTCCAAAGTTTCAGCTTTTTGTTAAGTTGTCTTAATCTTTGGGGAATTTCTCATTCATTATGTCAGTTTTCAATAAGTTCTAGTTTTTGCATCCAGGGACGTGTGATTTGTGCTCAGTGGTTCAGAATTCTATGTCTGAAATTTCAAAAATTTCAACTTGATTAGGGTTCATTGCTAGAGAGTTTGTGTGATCTTTGGGAGGTATTAGAGAACTCTGTTTTTTCATATTGTCAGAATTTTTTTTTTTTTTTTTTTTTGGTTTCTTCTCAGTTGGTTAGACAACTTCTTTTTATTTGAAGTTGGCAGGGGGCTGATATAGGCACTGTAGGATTCCCTTGGTTATATATAGTGTTGGTATGGTGAGTTTCTCAATTACCAGATGTGGCAGCCATATTCTGTGTGCCAGCACCGGCATATGGTTCCTGAATGACTGGAGTGACTCAGAAAGTGTTGTTAGATGGTGTTTGGGATCAGGTCTTCTCCAAAGTTGAGGTATTATATCCAGCGTGGTTGGTTGTATTGTTGATGTGGTGCTTGTGGTAGAAAACTGGCGATATTTCCTGTAGAGTTTCTCTTTGGTGAGTGTTGCTCCAAGGAAGTGCCCATCTAGTCAAGGCCAAAGACGGACCTCTGGGGATTTTCCAAGTTCTCTGTCTGTTTTGAGCCCTCATGGGAAGTACAGGGGAAAGGATCTGAAGCACTTCATTAACCACCCCAGTGTGGATTAGGAAAAGGTCTCAGGTCACTGGGGTAACACTGTGGTGCAGAGCAGGCAAAGAAGAGTTTACAAGGGGAGTGAGAAGTTGCTGTGGTAACACGTCCCAATCAGTTCCCACCTTGGCCTGAGGCAATCTGATATCTGAATGTATAATAGGTACAGCCAGCCTCAGGGCCTCAGGTGTTCTCAGGCAAGCCACCCAGTCAGGAACTGTCTGCAACTGTGTAGCTTGCCTTTGGGGCCTGCTCCCTCCCGGGCTAGAAAGTGATTGGTCCACTCTGCAATGGTTGAGTTCCTGGGAAATAATGGTTGGCGCTGCTCAAGGCTTTTTTTCTGCACCACGCTGGCAAAGCACAGCTGTGGGGAAGGCAGTTTCCTGTGAGGGACTGGGGTCCCATAAGGCTCAGAGAGTCCTGCAAGTTCACGGCAGGAGTACAGAACTCCTGAATTTCCCTCACTCGCCTTGCTCACTGCCTCTGGAGGTTGTGATTGACTGTGGTGGTGCAGACAAGATTCCTGCCAGTTCCAGCTCAGGTCGGTGGATTTTTTTCTTCTTTTTTACTTTAAGTAATTATTTTGGGGTGTGATGCTGGGTTTGTTTCTCTCTGGGTGCTGAGGAAACTTTCTCTATCTTGGTTTACTCTGTAGGAGAAACTCACTCTAAAACAGGAGTGTTTTAAATTATTACAATTTTTTAACTTATATTTTTAAAGTGCAGAAATAGCTAGTCTGATGCTAATTGTCCTCTGACCTCGTAATACTATCTCCTTTACTCTTATACTTTGTCAGCAGTCACATTGGCCTTCTTTTAGTTCCTCAAAAGTATATGAACCTCATTCTCTCCTTCTGGGCTTTTTGCTTATTGATCTCTCTGCCCAGCAACTTTTTATTCTCACTGTCCAGAACTCAGCTCTACTGTCACCTCCATAGAGAAAGTTTTCTTTAGTGTCTTCATATTAGAATATAAGGTCAATTTGATTTGCGAACTTAACCTATCTTATAAACTCCAACATCATCTATGTGTAAAAGAGAGCCTGATATAAAATTTTTGTAGAATAAATAGCTGTTGAATAAATAAGTAATCTCCATGCTTTTCTCTCATCTAGCACCAAATTTAAACAATTCAAATGGGAAGCTTTGACTTCATAGGAGGATAAATAAATAAATAAATAGAAAATTCTTCATCTCTTTCTGCTACTTTCAAGCAAGTTTGAGAATTAGACTATATGGCAGTTTACATATCTTTTTACATAATTTCTCCTTATCAAAAAATAAGTAATGTACATGTTGGCACCTGATGGTCCAATTTTATTGGCCAAAGTTAGAAAATGTTTATGTCTATGGACAGCTTGAGCACTAAATGCACATCAGTTAAGAAACTTTTTGTTTTTCTAGAAAGCAGCTTTTCCTTAGACATAGGTTTTAAAGAAATCTATTAATATGAAACAACGGCAAATTATAAAAATTAGATTTGTGTTGATTATAGCTAGTTGGGGTAATAGATTTTTTTGCAGCCTGATTATTGGGACCTACACAGAAGGAACTTAGAAATCAATAAGAAACATGAAGGAGAACTAAATAGTCATGGGTATAACCACTGAGCACAAATCACACGTCCCTGGATGCAAAAATAAATTTTGAAAAATAATGACATGCAGACTTCTCTTCTCAGTTTGCAACTGGTCAATTGTCATAATTATTTTAGTCTGTTTTATTTAAAATAGTAGTCTCATAGTCTAATGCATCTGGCATCCAACTGCAAGTTAACAAAGTATATATAATGACTCTCAAAATGGCTCTCTAGAAAAATTCTGTCATCCTGTAATCATCTTATTCATGCTGAAGGCACACTACTGTCTTTTGGGAATATTCAAATTTGTGAAACATGAAAAAAAGAAATGAAGTGACACTTTTGAGAAGCTGCTACTCAGAGAACAATTACTTATTACAGCATTTATCCTGATGGCAAATGACAAAGGATTTTACTTTTTATTTTTAATTAACCAAGAAGAGTGTTTTCCCAGCAATAATATTTCCAGCCTTGTTAATCTATCAAAATAGGAATTTGACAAGGGTCGATTTGCTTGGATAATTTATATTTTTTCAAATTACAAGAAGACTTTGTGATTTCTTGATTTTCATATTGTAACAATTCACTTATAACTTTCACTTATGTTTTTATTAAAAATTCCATAACCATGCCTTAAGATTATAAACATCTCAGGAATGGTTAAAATAGATGTGCAGTCCCTAAAAATCTTCAATTCTCGAATTCATTTCTTGATAATTATTATCATTCAATCTTAGATTCCTATTAGTAGACGTTTACTCCCTCCTCTACTTTTTTTTCCCTGAAGCTTGAGGTCTTACACTTCTAAGCACAATGTGAATCTTCAGAAAAATGTGACAACAAGTTAAAAATGTTCCAACCAAATTGGACTTTGATAGGGTTCCTCTCTGTTTACCTTGATTGCTAAGAGAGTTGAAAGGGAAGTTGAAGATGATGATCTGTTTTAAATTCATCATGTGCTCAAGAGTGGCAATGGGATCTAGCACAACAGGAAGAGAAGCTGATAGGGAGGTGTTGCATTTATGCAGTAGCATGTTATAATGTACAAAACCCTTGGCATACATTTTCACATTTAAACATTGCAGCATTCCCGTAAGATAAGCAAGACATATATTGTTATCTCCATTTAAGGAAGGGAAATTTGAAGTATGGAACGTTTAACTACTCTGCAAAAGGCCACATATCTTGGAAAATTGTGAAATCTTCACTAGGACCCAAGAGTTCTCTTCTTATTCTAGTGTAGTTTTTCACCAAATAACTCGGGTATCATATATGTAAGGTATTTTTTCCTACTTATAGTTTTAATAAGTTCAATGCCAATAAGTACCTATGTACATTTTCTATGTAACTTAAATAAATCTATACAATCAAGTAATACTAGTAGTCCAGTTGTAGTGATGACTTTAGTTTTAATTTTCTGCCATTTAGTTGCTTATAAATTTAATGATCTTTCTAAGGCAAATGATTAAAATGACCTTTAAAATTTTAAACTTTTTGGAATATACGTTTAGTCATTTATAAACTTATTTAAAATTGTAAGATGTTTAGCATTGCTTAATTTGTCTATATTCATTACAAAATGGATAGCATTCAAACTGAAAAATATTATGTACTGGATAAGATATCTTTTTAAAGGCTCTTATGAGATTCTATTGGGACTGGCACATAATTAAAAACACTTAGCGGAATATTTCAGGGAATGTTGCCAAGGAGTGAATAAGAGAATCGCATTTCATTTTTAAATGCCAGACAAAGTCACCTAAAATGATGGTAACCGTGGTTAGAAAAAGAAGGAAATTGGGCTGGGAGAAGGCATAATTTACATAAGGTGCTTTTTATCTAAAATTTTATTTCTTTTGTTGAATTTGACAATTTACCAGAGCCTTTTCAGAAGTGTCTGACATCCCTTTTAATTAAGCAGCAAGCAGTAAGAAGTGACAGACAATGTGTTTCTAGAGTATTAATGCATATCTTGAGCGAATTTACCTTCTCAGAAGAGCTCTAATTCTGAAGAAAGCATTTTATCTGTCTCATATAGAATGTTAACATTGAATAAAACTGCGAAGAATTATTTATTCATTTAGGTTAAATCTCTCTCGTTTCCACATTAAATAAGCAATTTTTTTTGTTCTACGGAAGAGTCTGATACTTTTGTGAAAGTTGTGAAAGAGAGGAATGTCATGTATTTCTAATTACTTAGACGTAACCTCCAGTGATTTTATAAAATTCCTAAGCCTAAATAGAAATGTTGACTCTGAAAAGTGAGACTGGCTTGCAAGGTTAGATACTATACTTTAAGAGTTTGCTCCTGGTTCAGAAAAACATACCAGGTTATATGTAGAAAGAAAACCCCATAGACTTTCCATGCTTTTGTAATTTGTTAGAGAACTATCTCTTAACCAGGCCTTCGTCAATTCTCATTTGTTCTTAGGTTCCTTCTCAGTGTCCATTGCTTCCAGTTTGACACTTCAATTGGCTTCCCTTTGGCTCTTGCCTTTGAGCTTTGTTTTCTGCACACAGATCAATGTCTCTTCTCACTAGTACATTCAGAGAGGGACTGAAGAAACACAGTGGAGAGAAAGCATCAGAACTCCAATGAACAGGAAGGCAGTACACATTCAGTCCTGAAATACGGAAAGGAAAGTAGTTTCTCCAATGTATTCTTATATAAAGTTTTCACGATGACTAACCATATGTAATTCATTTCCAGTGTTTTTTTGTATTATTATGAGGTCTGCCCTTAGTGGTGCTATTTTGAGTGAATTTTTTGTTATCAGAAAATATTGACTAAAAAAGGATGCTGGCTAGTTCAGACATAGGTTTACTGAGTGATCCATTGAGACGTTGAGAAATATCTCAACATAATCTAGCTAGAATAATCACTGTTTGAAGTTATTCACTGACCTATGACTATTTTAGTTATTCTTCCAGCATCAAAGATCTGAGGTTTTCCTGACCAGTGAGACCATGAAGCATTATGAATGCTGGATAATTCCATTGAGTAGTAGTTCATGTGGAGATTTAAAATATACTGTAATTTAAATGAACGCCACTAATTTAGCTTTTGTTGAAAAATCTTGCCATGCATAAAACTGTCCCTGAGTGAAGTAACTTGCTAAATTGTTAGTGCTATCAGCCACAATCAATCTTAGCCTAATACTAAACCCATGACACAAGAGTGGCAAGGATTTCTGAGAAGAAAGCTTCACCTCAGCCTACTGTTCTGAACATTTTCTATAGGATATTTTGCCTGTCATGCAGCTTTATCTATTGATTTCACAGTGGTCCATGAAACTTGCAGCTTTCCTGAATATATTGCAGAAGTAGGAATTAAAGAAGTTACTCTGCTTCCATAATAAGGGTAACAGGTACGTGCTTGCTCAAAGCCATAGACCCATGTATTCTAGTTATATTAAGAAGAATCCAGAAGTCCATCCATCCATAAGAGTCTGTGGCAAAGATCTTTCTTGATCTTTGTAAAGAAAAGAAAAAATATAATGCCTTTTATTTAGTCATTTTTGTTCTTTATGTCATATATCCCTTTAGTGGAAAGTCACCAACCACTACTCCTGTTACCTGTTACAGAGTTCAGCCACCAACATATTGTTATTGATGAAAATTTGGGTTGCAAGTGGCAGAGCAATGGATAGTTATTTTAATTTTTTTTCAAGAAGGGGAAGCTTCTTGAGATATATAGATAGATAGATAGATAGATAGATAGATAGATATAGATAGATATAGATATATTTTCAAGAGAAATGAAAACCAAAAAAAAAAAAAACTAGTACACAAATGTTTATAGAAGCATTATTCATAGTCGCTAAAAGGTGAAGGCAACCCAAATGTTCATCAACTTATGAAAACAAAATGAGTATATGCATGCAATGAACTATTATTTGGCAATAAAAAGGAATAAAATACTGATATATGCCACTACATGGATGAACTTGAAAACATTATAATAAGTGAGAGAAGCCTGTTACAAGATCCTATATTACATGATTCAGTTTATATTAAATCCAAAATAAGATAATCTACTCAGTCAAAGTATAATAGTGGTTGCATAAGGCTAAGGAGGGGGGAGCAAGGAGCAGATAGAGAATGACAGCTAACAGTCATGATGTTATTTGGGGGGAAAATACAAATGTTCTTTAATTGAGTAGTGGTGATTGTTGTATAACCCTGTGAATATATTTTAAAAATTCAATTATACAGGCTAAATGAATGAGTTGTATGATATGTGAATTTTATCTCAATAAAGATGTAATACACAACATAAATTAATGAATAATAAAGCTTCTATCACTATCTTCAAAGGAATATAAAGATTCCTAGTTATAAATGGAAGTGAATTTTAAAAGTAAGTACTAAGCGAAGAAAATGAAACTACAAACAACAGATTGGGGAAAAATATTTGCAAAACACATATCCAATGAAGGACATATATTCAGAATTTACAAAGAACTCTTAGAATTCAGTAATAAGACAAACAACCCAATAAAAATAGGACAAAAGTATGAAAGGGCATTTCTCCAAAGAGATATAGAAGTGGTGGTTAACCAGTACATGAAAATATGCTCAATGTCACTAGTCATTAGAAAATTGCAAGTTAAAACCAAAAGGAAATAACATTTCATACCTGGGCAATAACAAACCTGATTATAACAACTGTTGGCAAGGATATACTAAAATGAGAACCCTCATTCATCACTGGTGGGGATGTAAAATAGGGCAACCACTTTAGAAAACAGTTTGACGGTCTTTCAAAAATGTAAACATGAAACTACCATTTAGCAGCAATTCCACTCCTTGGTATCCACCAAGAGAAATGAAAACTCAAATTCACACAAAGGTTTACATGTGAATATTTATATTAGCTTTATTTATTATAGCCCTGAACTGGAAACAACATAAATGTCCTTCATCTAGTGAACAGGTAAACAAAATGTTTATTAAGCAATAGGAAAGGAGTGATTTTGTGCTCATCTCATGCTATGTTATGAATGATTCTCCAGACCCTCATGCTGAGTGAAAGAGACTAGGCATGGGAGACCATATCTGCATGAAATGTACAGAAAAGGCAAATATAAGGAGACATTGAGTAGATTAGTGGCTGTCCTAAGCCGTAGTGGGAAGGGAAATTATCTGTAAATGGACATGAAGGATCTTATTGGGGAGATGATGATATTGAAATTTTGAAGGATCTGTTTCTGATGGGAGATAGAGAATTCCCTAACCTGGTTGAGTGACTTGTAACCTGTTCATCTAGAACTGATTGACTTTTTGAAAATATCATTTAACAATTGTAGAATAGATTAAAGAGAATCAAAATTGGAAGTAAGAAATCATGCTGCAAATCTATTGTGATATTCTAGGTTAGAAATGAGAGATTCAGCCAAGGTGGTGGTCATGATGAGATATATTTTGGAGACAGAATTAATAAAACCTGATGATAGAGTAAAATAAGAAAGGTTACCGAAAATGAAAATTAAATCTAATGTGCTTTGAAACAGAGTTGCACTGTATAAGTAGATATTTTACTGGTTAACCACAGTTGCCACAGTAGATAGTATTATTATTCAATTTACGTGGATATATGTTACTCAAAAAATAAAATACATGTGCAAATATATATGTATGCACTTAAAATCTATATTCATATATATTAATGTATATAACATGTGACATACATAATTAAATTATGATAAAATATATAGGACAATATTAATATATAAAAATAAAATATCAAATATATATATAACATAGATAGTTATAGCTGGTAACTGGAGCGATGTCGGATCATTCTTTGTTATTGACTCCTTCACCAACCTAGAAGAGTTTCGATTCAACCAAAAGTCTCTTAGACACTGCAAAAATGGCCTCACCCTAAGAGGCAGCTCTATTTAAGGACTTGCAGCTGGAAGGTGGATTAGTATTTAATCTTCTTGTAGGTGTGTCAAGCTACAAAGACATGGTATTCTGACTCAGTTGGCTCTGCACTCAATGGGGAGGAAGTGTTTGGTATGTTATTGTTTATTTAGATAATGCAATATAATCCAGTAAAAACCAGGCACACAGTACAACAGATGTACAAACTTCCTGCCTTTGAAGACAAATACCACAGTTCCCCACTTATTAAAGAGAGAGACATAAAGGTAAGAGGGAAGAGCCAGTGGTGGGTCCTTGGTCCTCCAGGATTTGGCCTAGTTAAGAAGTTTTTCCATTCAGAGTGGCTGAGTTATTTATTTCAGACTCCAATTGTTTTAAAAGAGTAATGCTTCTATTTGTCATTTATAACTGAAAAGGGAAGAAAAACTGCTACCACATTTCTATGCACTACACAATATAAAGAAATTATTATACATGCATTATCTGGTCTTTGTAATGTCCTTACTAATAAATTATTTCCATATGAAATTTACAGATATAAAAGCTAAGCTTCTGATTAAGCATTTCACTTAAGGTCAGAAAGATAGCATAGCAAGTGAGAGAATTGAAAATTCAGACCTGTTAGTTCTGAAGATTACTTTTTCTCTTCAACTACACCATGCAGTAAGGAAATGGTTAGCTGATTGTCAGAGAGAAGATGGAAGACAGCAAGAGAGAGTGAGACTGAGAACAAGAGAGAGGTGGGAGGGGGGAGAGAGAGAGATTTGGAGGCATTAGAAACTTCTATGTTATTAAAAGTTATATATTTTATAATCTGAAAAATTTAGATGCCTTTGCTTTAATTCTTAAGAGCTACAGAAAAGTAGTAACATAGAAGACATAACACTCCTGGAGCATCTTATCAATTTTAAAGATAGAATTTTCTTGGAATTGTAAGTGACTGCCTTTGCTACTGTTGATATATGTATGATCTCCAAAGACCTTCTTTTACAAATGAGGAAAGCAGCAAGATGAACACTAGTCTGACCCAGGGAAACAGCTTAACTATCATTACTCAGCATATCACTACATTATGAACTAAAAAGACATATTTGGAAGCAGGACATGCATTGTAGATGAATGAAGAATTTGATTAATATATATTTAGGTTTTTTATGTAGTACACACTGGAATTAATAGCAAAGTTTTATATATATATATATATATAAATATAATATTTTACTTGTCCTTCTAGAGTTTATAAGAGGGAAACTGATACACACACACAAACACACTATAAAACTTAACATGTGATCACTGCACCCTTGTAGCACTTGGTTTGCTTCACCGATGCAGAGTAGGGATCATTCCAGACTGGCATGATGAAGTAAGACATCGCAGAGACTGAAACCTTTTACCTGGGCCTTGAAGAAGTCTACTTCAATAAAAACTTCAATAGAAGACACAGGTGACCACTGGTAATCTTTACCTAATGCAACTCTGAGAGAGTGAGCATCTTTCTTCTCAAAGTACTTGCACTGTGACATGAGAAAGCATTTTGACTTTGCAATAGGAATTAGAGCTGTGTAACACAAAGCTTGCTGTTTTGCCATATATATTAGTGGCTCTGCATATATGCTATATCCAATAGGTTGCTCACCTGAGAGTTGCAGGGATAAGTATCAAAAACGACACCAACATTCGATATGGTTGAGTACAAAGCCAGATGCCTAGACTGTCTAGAATGGCTCAAAACATGACTCACTAGAAACCTGCCTGAGACAATAGGAGTCAGCCATCATTCAGGATCAAAGGAGCTCCTAGAGTGTAGTCAACCATATATCAAATTAGTGTGTTTAATTTCACCATACAGGAAGACAGGAAAGGGAGGAGTCCAAGTTGCTAACAAAGAAAACTTCTTTCATAATAATATTTTGACCCTGATGAAACTAGAATCTTTTGGGTGATAACTGAGAGAATGTTAATGAAATTACATTGATTTTTGACTCTCACACAGAAAATGTTCAATAAATTCCAGTTGACTTTGAAGGAAGTTATACTTGCTCTATATAACAGATACTTTGCTGTCCTGTGAATAGTTAAGATACTCATGTAATATTTTAATCATATACAGACACACCTAAGGGATAAACATCGTCTCTCATTTCCCTGTATCTGTGATGAGATCAAGGTTTAAGATAGCTTCTCAAAAAAATGTTTAAGAAACATCCCTTTGTGATACATGAAAATTGATTAAAAACCACTTGCCTTTTCAATACTATTTAGTAGAGCCATCGAACTAATAAATAATATCTCAATCAAGACTGAGATCACCAGATTGTCTGGATCACTTTGCTGTTGCTTTTCTCTTTTCTTTTTTTCCTTTATTTTCTTCACCTTGGAGAAGAATTGAAGGCAGATGGCAAGTGGGAGAAATGAGGCAGGGACTCTACAGAAAATGCTCTAGTGCCATAAAAAATTAACCTGGTGCTTCTTTAATTAATATCAACACTGCACACAATGTACGCTGTGTATTCCCAGGATATCTCATTCCTTTCACTCTGGGTAAGTCCATTATCCACAGGGTTAAGAGCAGGGCACGAGGAGCCAGACTGCCTTGACTTGAACCTGGCCTCATTGCTTACTAGCTGTGTGCTCCTGCACAAATTACTTAATCTCTCTAGGTGAAAGGGGGATTACCATAGTACCTACCACACAGGGTTTTATGAAGATTAAATGACTTTATATTCATAAAGCACTTAGAAAAATGGCAGATACATAGTAAGCACTAAGCAAACCTTTCTCTTTTTTTGTGTAAAATTAAGGAGTATAAATACAGTTTTGTTACATGCATATATTGCATAGTGGTGACGTCTGGGTTAAATAAAATAAATAAGGTCTACTTATTTGGTTATTTTCCAACTACTGAATTTTGGAAACTCCTCTTACAATTTGACTTTCCCCATTCTCCCCATCTAACTGTCCATCCATATACATATATAAGTGACATATGTTATTCTTGTGAAAACCATGTCACTGTCTCACATTTTTTGTCCATCTCTATGAAAACATTTTAATAATAATCCCTGTTATGGTTTCCTTTAGCCCTCATTTTATCACCTATTTCATGGGACAGAGAGCCCTGGAAAGGTCATTAATTTTTTTTCTTACCTCTGCCACCCAGTTTCAAGCCAGACCACACACATAAATCACCCCAGACTTTTTCTTCATCACAATGTGGTTTCCATTCACATCTACTCTGCCCTAAGGAAACGATTTTGCTACAGGTAGGCAAATTCAACACTAATGGCATTACCCTATGTTTTCTGGAAAACTTTTAACGGAAAAATAACCCCATTAACATTGCCAGTTTCACTGGTTTCTTGTCACTGATCAAGTTTAATTATTTCCTGTGCCATTGTTGAGAACCCAGAAATCAGCTTCTCACTTACAATTCAGGTTCAGAAAATAATCTCATGACAAATTCTTAAACTGCTTCTATAATGGACACCCTCCTCCCTCCCCCCTGTCTTTTAGACAGTGGAAACCTACCTTTCACTGTTACTAGGTCATAAGCTCTAATTAAGCCCTGTGATTTCATGAGAAAATATAGCCAGTCAATTCCATTTTTTAAAAAAATGCAATGACAGTGATATGGGATTGCAGTGTATACGCTGATTGTTTGAAATTTTCACTATTAATTGGTTGATTTAGCAACTACATATAAAGTCAAAACCTCTGGTTTAAAAAAAAATTCTGTAGGTTCAAAATACTGACTTGAGACTGGTTATATGCTTTTTAAGCACTATATTTTCAACAACTGGAGGGTACAGGATGAAAAAGTATGAGATGGTGTGTTTTATTTTAGGCGACCTCCAAAACTATTCTTGAAAAACCCTTCTGCTTATATCTGGCACCTGCTGTTTCTTCAGGGTTCATATAAATAAGGCCATGTAACTTTATGCAATCCCCAATTTTCCACTCTATTCATACAGAATAGAGAGTAGGGACTTCTCAGTCAGTGAAAGATGCATTCAATACAAATAATGCTAAAGGTGCTGCTACCCCAAATCACTACTCCTACTGAAGACTGAAATGACATCATTTGAGAATCCGTTTATTTCACTTAAAGCTCTTCACCTCTCAATGCTTTGGGTGATCTGGCAACCCATTGACAGTGCTTGGGTATGAGTGAATCTTCTTTCCTGTTTTACTCCTAGGGAGGAGAGGCTAGGGTGGAGTTAAAGCAATAAATATCAATAATGTCTTGTCTGCTTTTTTTAAACAGCAAAAATAGATTAATTCATTCAACATGTAATTCTTTGGCATTCACTGAATGACAGATGCTATCTCAGGCATTGTAGATGTAACGAAAAAAGGGGAGGAGGGAACAGTTGATGACCTCTAGAGAGAAGACAGTATAATAATTAAACATTGCACAAACAGGTTATAAGAGGAGGATCTGGCAGTCTCTGCAGCCAAAGTATATACAAGGTATTTGGATAACAGGGAAGGATATGTGTAACTCTGCCTAGACAGATCAGAACAGGCTTCCCTTGAATAGGAGTTATTTAAGCCCAGTCTTGAAAGATAAACAGGAGTACACTGAACATCAAGCTGAGGAAGAGCATTGCAAGAAGAGGAAGCAGCAGGCCAAATGCAGAGGTGATAAAGACTAAAAACAGCCGATGAGCCACAATATATCATCATCACAGGCAGAAAGACTCTGTGATGAATTAACGGGAGATTCCATGGAGAACATTGTCATGAGTCAGATCATTACAGACTCAGAATAGGCTGCCTTCTGTAGATCAACAATATTCATTTAAAAATCAAACAAACAAACAAAACTGTGTTCCCATGTGTCCCACCCCGCCATGGGCATAACCGGATGATGCACTATTCCAGGTGAGCTAGCTGCAACTCCATCCCATTCTCTCCTTTTTAAGAAAAATGTGCCTGAGTCCCAGGGAGAGAAGATAAATAGGAGGATAAATGTATTGTTTATGTTTTCTTTATATTCTGATGTTTTGACAACTCCAAAAGTTTTCTGGGTGGGGAGAGACTGTCTTTCCTGGGCTAGGCAGTACTGAGAGATAGCAAAGAGTTCACCCAGGAGCTTGCCTTTGATAATGCAAACTAGGGCCAGGCGAGCTGTAATCCCAGCATTTTGGGAGGCCAAGGTGAGAGGATTGCCTGAGCCCATGGGTTCAAGATCAGCCTGGGCAACTTGGCAAGACCTCATCTCTACAATAAGTCAAGAAAAATTACCCAGGCATGGTGGCACATGCCTGTAGTTCCAGCTACTTGGAAAAATGAGGTGGAAGGATCTCCTGTGCCCAGCAGGTTGAGGCTGTGGTGATCATGAGTGTTCCACCATTCTCCGGCCCAGGCAACAGAGTGAGACTCCAAACTCAAAGAAAAAAAAAAAAAAAAAGAGGGAGATAAGTGAGATAATGGCTGATCATTTTCCAAGGTTAATGAAAAAAAAAAAATCCATTCTCAGTTTCAGAAAGTCCAACAAGCAGAATAAATACAAGATAATGCAAAGTAATCAATTCAAAGCCATACCTTTGATCAATATAATACTTGATCATGTCCTAATCGTGTTTTAATCACACCGGGGCCAGATACCAGGCAACTAGGTACCACCCTCTAGCTTAGCGCCTACCCAAATTATGTAAACTAGCCAGTCTTAAACTGTTTGCCCTGCCCAGTCTTGGCTTTCCTCAGAAACTCCAATAAAGGCTCTGGCCCATACTTTCCTAACTCTTGCTTCCTGCCTCCTGACCATACTGAGGCTTCTCCATGCTGTCATGAGTGGCATGTTCTGTCTCCAGTTTCTAGGACCTGTGAGTATAACAAGCTTTGTTTTCCTGTTCTCCTCTTGTGGCTACACCTTACAGATCATCACACAAAAGAATGCAGAAAAACAACCTAGAATCCTTTCTTATTCATCAAAAATAAGTAATGTTAAAATCCAGTTCTTTCATTTCAGTCGACTTGTGTGTATGTGCATATGTACGTATGTGCATAAAACAAGTATACAGCAGCTTTCCTCATACAAATGTGCTGTAACAGCATAGTTAAGAACTACTCTTACAGATGATGAAAAGCAATAAAGGGGTTGCATAGAGAAAGTGACATGTTCAATCTGCATTCTGAGAAGATTGTTCTATTTATAATGAGGGGAATAGATTGAAGAAGGTAAAGCATGGAAGTAGAGTGTATTAGAGGCTATTTCAGTAGTCAAGAAGAGCAATTGAAGTTGTGCCAGTTTATATGGAGAAGAAAGGGCATCGCATGAGAAGTGAAACAGAAAAGACTTGCTCATTGAGGAATGTGGATGGTGAGGGAGTGGGAGGGAATGAGGATGCTTAGACGTCCAGACAGGCAGCAACAGAAGATTAGAAATGGATTGAAAGGTAATGCATCCATTTTAGAAATGTTGACCCTCGAATTGCCTAAATTCATATTTTCCAACTTTTGGTTTTTTGAAGAGTAGTGAGAGAAGGGAGAATAAAGTTTAGAGATCAAATATAATTAGAAATACTTGATTTGTGTAGAGCAGGGCTCAGCAAACTTTTTCTGCAAAGAACAAAGGAATAAATATTGTAGCATTTAAAAGTCACGTAGTCCCTGTCACAACCACTCAAATCTGCTGTTTTAGTAAGTATTGTAGCATTTAAAAACCTTGTAGTCTCTGTCACAACTACTCAAATCTGCTGTTTTAATGTGAAAGTAGCATAGACAGTATGATAACAAATGTGCCTATCTGTTTTCCAATAAAACTTTATTTACAAAAGCAGGCTGTGAACCATATTTAACCCACTATCCATAGTATACTGATCCCTGAAATAGAGACAGCCCTGATACAGAAAGGATATCATATTTTCTCTGGGATTTTGCAGGAAGGTCACATTTACTATCATTATATCAGATCATTTTTTCAATTGACTAAATACCAAGGGCATGTTCAACGCTTCCCCCAATTGTTACATTTCCTTTCGGTGCAGATTCTTATCATGCATGTATTTTTTTCATAATTAAAGACTTTGGCAGCCTTCAAATACAAAGAAGTTTCTAATTTACATTAAGCATGTATTTAGAAACAGAGTAACAAGGAATAATTGTTTTCACTTTTAAAAAGTGTGCATATGTGTGTACATATATGAAGGGAGACCTACAAAAGCAGAATTTATTTGTAAAAAAAGTGTATTATTATTTTTGCATGTTTAAACTTGTCACCTTCAAAGTACTCTCTGTTTGATGCAATATACTCATCAATATGCTTTTTCCACTGCTCAAAATAGTTTTTGAACTCATCAATTGTTATGCCATTTAGTACTTCTGCCATTTTTTGTTTCACCTCTTCCACAACAGCAAAACATTTCCCTTTGAGGACTTTTTTCACTGGAAAAACAAACAAACAAAAAGTCACTTAAGGCAAGATGAGGTCAATAGGAAGATGTGGCATGGGATTCGTGCCATTTTTGGTCAAAAATTGCTGAACACTCAGCGTGGTGTGGGCAGGTGCACTTGTAAATCACCCATAATTAAATGGGCAATCTCAAAAAAAAAAAAAAATTCACTGAAGCTGAACGTAGCCTCTCACAACAGTGCTAGCTGGTACACTCATATTGTTGGGTTCCTAGAACACTTACCTAGTAGGGAAAGCCCACAAGAAGACCCCTTCTAAAAGACAACTTCAGTTTTTTGGGGTTTCCTCCTTGTATGTGTCTGTGTGTATAAAGTAACATCCTCAGAAAATATAAGATTCAACTACAAATTCTAGTGGAATATCTTTGTAGGCTAACTGGCTCATCTCTTGTAAGATTTAGAGGCCAAGAATATTAATAAAGAAGTTTTAATGTCTTACAAAGATGATTTCTAATACAAAAGAAATGTTGCTTACAAAATCCCCAGTGATGGTAGTCAAAATTGTGATCTCTGTATAGTGACTGACATTTACTTTTGAAAGCTGAGAAAGTGTTCCTTGTGTACCAGGTAGAAAAAAATGTGATTTAGTCATTAAAACAGTGCATTAGGCAATACTTCTTCTTAATAAGCAGCCTAAAATAAGTTGCCTAATGGAATAGCATGTTAAAACTCTATTCCCACTAGTTATATCTTTAATGGATTCATGTCAAAAGATGGAATAAAAATAATGAGTAGGTATCTGTACTTCTTTTCTCATCCTTACATAGCTTTTTACTTTTTTGGTATCCAAAAATGTGCCATGTAAAGAAAAGGAATGTGGAATTGTATGGAGATATAAACTGAGCCAGTATTCCCAACTTTCACAAAATCAATTCAAATTTATTAGAGTAGAGTAAAGGAAAATGCTGAATAGACCTATAGTTCTCTTTTCCTGAGATACAGTTTGGTTTTAAAGATGTTCTTTTGATCTGTTGTGGGTATCTGTCTCCATGGCAATGGTACTTATGGTACTTATTCCTAAATACTCTTGCTGCTGGTTGATCTGACTTTAGTATATGTAATTTAAAAGTTTCTCTTGGCCATTTATCATGTCTTCTTAGTATAAAACTTTTTGTTTCATTTTGGTCTCCTTAGTATTAGCAGTGTAGTAATTCCAGAATCTGATGATATGCTGGCCTTTTTAGGGAGGTCCTTTTAATGCTTGATTGTTTTCTTTGTTTTCTTCTTCCCAGTGCCTCCTTTCTGGTCCTCTTATTTGCCAGTTTCTTATTAATTTGTGACCCTTTCACATCATATTAGTTTGAAAACACAAATATCACCCAGTTATTTTAAAAGAGGGTTTAATATTTTAAGACACAATTAACTAGATATGAAGTTAACTAGGCAACCGAAAAAGTAAAACAAGAACTCAAGAACTCTAAGTCAGAGGTCAGCAAGTGTTTTCTGTCCAGAACCAGATAGAAATAGTTCAGGCTTTGCAGACCATCACATTACTCAGCTCTATAGTGGAGGCCAAAAAGCAGCCACCTCAGACATAAGAGGTAGGCCTAAATGTGTTCCAATGAACTTTCATTGACAAAAGAGTCAGTAGGCAGGATTCATCTTATAAGCTATAGTTTTTTGTAGTAGTCAGGGTTCTCCAAACAAAGAACTGATATATATATATATATATATATATATATATATATATGAGAGAATTTATTATGGGAATTGGGTCACATGATTAGAAAGTCCAAAACGTTCTGTGATATGTTGTTCACAAGATGGAAACCCAAGAAAGCCAGAGGTGTACCTCAATCTGAGTCCAAAGTTCCGAGAACCAAAGGGAGACACTGGTGTGAGGCCCAAGAACCAGGAGTTCCAATTTCCCAAGTACAAGAGAAGGTGAATAGCCCATCTCAAGGAGAGAGAATTTGCTGTCCTCGGTCTTTTTTCTTTCTAGTCCAGCCCTCAATGGATTTGATGATGTACACTCATATTGGTGAGGTTGACTTTCTTTACTAAGTCCACCGATTCAAAAGCTAATCGCTTCTGGGAATACTTACAGACATATCAAGAAATAATGTTTTATCAGTTATGTGGGTACCCCTTAACCAAGTCAAATTGACACAAAATTAACCGTCACATTTGCCAGCCCCTACTGCAAGTTATCAGTGAGGTAGCAACTGCAGGAAGCAGATCCCATTCTTAGAGCCAAAGGAATAAACAAGGCAAGATTGGATTTTTAAAGTTTTGAAACTTGGAAAAGGTGCCTCATGAGCCAAGGACTCTGACCTCTGAGGAAGGGACACTAGCTAGCTAGTGCTTGTATCTTCAGCTATGTACAAACAAGTTGGTTTTGTAAACGGTGAAGAAAAGTACACACTGAATTCCACTAAAAGAAACTGCCACTTCCTAGGTGAAGACAAATAGCTAGGCTAATGTTCTGGCGGGCAGTCAGCAAGCAGGCTGGAAGCTCATGTAGAAAACAATAGGAGTTCCTATTGGTTGTTTGTTCTGTAGCCTTTCAGTCACTCCCCTTAGCACCCCCTATTGGCAGAGTCAGCTGCAAAGCAGAAATGGTTTGCAGAGAGACCCATCATCAGCACTACAAAGGGTAGACAGACAGGTTTGTAGCTGAGAGACAATAACTTAATGATTGTCATACCCATCAAAATCCAAGATTCTGCTTTAGTCAATGTTTTAGAATTGAATTATGACCGGAAATTCCTTAGATTATTTGTCAATCACCATATAGGAGCTATTTCACGTTGGAGTTATGCCAAGAGCCCCCAAATCTACCAAATTTTTAATAATATAAGAAATGACTAGTGGTTTAAATTCATGAAATAAAATAAAAGGACAGTTTTATATATATATATATATATATATACAAAGGGTGCCAAAAAAGGTAAACAATTTTTAAAAAGGAAAAACTGTATTAAGATTGTAATACTCGATATATGCCAATAACAAAAGATGAATACAAGTCACGTTTGACTTGTGCAATTACAAGAGGTGCTCAAAGTGGTTACCATCAGTGTCTAGATACTTCTGACTACAGTGAACTGAGAATAATACATAGGTCACATCTCTTAAAATGTGCATGTATTTTTTGGCAACCCCTGCTAGAGTGTGTGTGTGTGTGTGTGTGTGTGTGTGTGTGTGTGTGTCTGTGTGTTGTGTGTGTGTGTGTTTATTCATAATGTTGTATGTTCATGGGTAGACATGTATATCAGGAAGTGACCAACTCTTCATTCTTTGAAAGAACTATCCTTTAATTTGAAATATATCTCTATTTATTTTTTGATGTCAACTTTTTAAAGTCAAACACCAGTGATAGTACATGGGACTGGTGGTTTCTGTTATTTAAATTCTTATTTGGAGCCGGGCTCAGTGGCTCAGCCTGTAATCCCGCGCTTTGGGAGGCTGAGGTGAGTGGATTGCCTGAGCCCGCGGATTCGAGACCCGCCTGGGCAACTTGGCGAGACCTCATCTCTACAATAAATCGAAAAATTAGCCAGGCGTGGTAGCGCACGCCTGTAGTTCCAGTTACTTGGAAGGCTGAGGTGGAAGGATCGCCGGAGCCCAGCAGGTCGAG
>CAUYQG010179064.1:0-13979 GCA_963574415.1 Tarsius wallacei | reverse complement strand
GCATGCGCCACCATACCTGCCTAATTTTTTTGATTTATTGTCGAAAGGGGAGCTCTGCAAGTTGCCCAGGCTGATCTTGAACTCGTGCGCTCAGGCAATCCTCTTACCTCGGCCTCCCAAAGTGCTGGGCTTATAGGCATGAGCCACTACACCTGGCCGGGTCTCCCCTTTTTGAATGGCAGTGCGTACTGTGGTGCTCTGGTTCTTGTTTCATCATTCTAAGTTGGGTATGTGGGGGCAGGTAACTTGTCTCTGGTTCACAGGTCTTCAGATCACGAGGAGCCACACCCAAGTGCGTCATCAACAACTGGTTGAGATTTAGTGGATGAGTAACTTGAAGCCTGGGCCTGAGGCTGAATTGAGATCAGATTTTGGGGGTTATGGGAGGTGTGGGGGAAGTTCATTTCGCAGGTGAGAAGGGCTTTGGGGACCAGAGAGTAGACGATGGTGGCTCGTCTCCAAAGATGGCCCAATGACTCATGCCTCCCAGGGTGCATGCCTTTGTGTAGTCCCCTCCCACTGAGCTGATTCTGTGACCTACTTTAACCAACAGAGGGTGGCAGAAATGATCCTGTGCCAGCTCTGGGTGGAAGTGTTGAGCATCTGGCAATTTCAGCTCTTGCTCTTTGGGAAACCCTGAGCTGCCATGTGAGAAGCCTGGTTACCTCAGCTGGAAACGCTACATGGAAAGACCTTGGGGAGAGGGAGAGGCCCTGAAACTACATAGAAAGAGTTTCTGCCTTTCCAGGACGGCTGAGTCCAGACTTCTAGCCATCCCCACCACACTGCCAGACATGAGAATGCCATCTTGAATGTTCTAGTACAGTTGAGTCCCCAGACTACATTGTGTAAGCACAACTGACCCCAGATGGCCTAGTCAACTTACAAAGTCTTGAGATATAACACAATTGGGAACATTCTGAACCATTTTTGATCCAGAGTGCTGCCTGATGAAAAAAAGGTTTTTTTCATAGCAAATACAATGGTGGTATTTTGAAGCCACTAAGTTGTAGGGTAGTTTGTTTTGCAGTAATAAATAAGCAGTATACCACAGGACCAACATAATCAGAAATTAAAGAACAAGGAACCCACTAAAGGTGTCCTTAGAACCAGCTTCCTGAAGCACAGAGTGGATGGAGAAGGGAAGGGAGTGGGTCTGGAGGGGAAAACTGAAGGAATCCAACACTGGTCATGAAGGCTTGGATAGTGGGTGAGAGAGAGGGATTCCTGGGCTTGTGACATTCAGAACTGGAAGGATTGTGAGACCTTTACTGAAGTAAGGATGACTGGACAACAGGTTTTGGAAGGAAAAGCATGATTTCCATTTGGGATATATTGAGGTTAAGAGGTATTGGGGCATTCATGTGGAAGTGTCAGAGGAGAGCATATAAAGATGTGTCATAAAGATGTCACCGGGCATGGGAGCTCACGCCAATAATCCCAGCACTTTGGGAAGTGGAGGCGAGAGATTACCTGAGCTCAGGGTTTTGAGACCATTCTGAGCAACATGGCAAGACTTCATCTCTACAATAAATCAAAAAATTAGGCAGATGTGGTGGCGCATGCTTGTGGTTTCAGCTACTTGGAAAGATGAAGTAGAAGAATCACCTGAGCCCAGCAGGTTGAGGTGGGGGTGGCCGTGAACGTGCCACTGCACTCCAGCCTGGGTGACAGAGTGACACTCTGACTCAAAAGCAAGAAAGCAAACAAACATAGAGATGTCAATGCATAAAGATGGCAGCTGCAACTGAGGGTGAGGGTGAGCTTGCCCAGACTGGACATCGAGAGTAACATGAGAAGAGGGGCAAGGACTAAGCTCTGAGGACCCTAGCCCTTAACAGTCAAGCCTGCAAAGGAGACAGAGAAGGAAGAGCCAGAGATGTAGGGAGGAAATGATGCTTGTGCAGTGTCAGGGAAGCAAGAAAAGAGGGCAAGAGAAGGACAGAGGGTCAACCAAACCTTATGCCGCTCGGATGTCAAATCAGAAGAGGGTCCAGGCATGGTGGCTCAAGCCTGTAATGTCAGCATTTGGGGAGGCAGAGGTAAGAGGATTGCCTGAGCTCAGGGGTTCAAGACCAGCCTGGGCCACTTGGCAAGACCTCGTCTCTATAGTAAATCAAAAAATTATCCGGGCATGGTCATGGGTGCCTGTGGTTCCAGCTACTTGGAAGGCTGAGGCGGAAGGATAACCTGAGCCCAGCAGGAGGAGACTGTGGTGGCCATGAACGTGCCACTGCATTCCAGCCTGGGCGACAGAGTAAGACTCGTACTCAAAAAAAAAAAAAAAAAGGATTCGTTGAGGTGGGTGGCCTTCAGAAAAGCTACTTCTGTTTTCTTGGGCTCACTAAAGTAAACTGAGCACTATTTCCTTATTAGCCAGAATGAACTGAGCAGGCCCATAAAGTGGGAACTGGCAAAGGAGCTGGAGCTGTTCCCCAAAAGGGAACCAAATGGCCAAGGAACCCACAACAAGGGGCTCAACCTCAAACGTCACCAGGGAAATGTGAATTAAAACCACAATGAGGCTCATTTCACTCCCACCTGGTTGGGTAAAAATAAAAACCCTAGCAATACCAGATGTTGGCGAGGATATTGAGCAAATGGAACTCTCGGGCATTGTTGGTAGGAATGCAAGTTGGTGCAACCATGTTGGGAATAGTTTAACATCAACCATGTCATTGATGATGTACATCATGTGTTTGGGCAGGTTCTTCCCCAGGTTCCCTCTGAGGAGGACGTGAGCATGCAGGAGGCTTATTGGGAATGTTGTCAGGAACTACACCTGTGAGGGAGTAAGGAAACAATGTCACACTGGGTGATGGTGACCTATGATGGAGTTGTAACACAAATCTCTGTCATAGGGAGCTCTGAAATTGGGAGGGTCCATCAGAGTTGTCCTGAATTGACAGAAGGGAGCCATGCCTTGTACTCCTGTATTGACCAGCCATTGGCTGGCTTGCAACCTCTTCCACCGGGTGGCATGACTCCTAGCACCTGGGGAGTGAGTGTCTTGTTCCTGAAGGGAGAGATCTAAGCTACAGTCCTGCACCAGGTGGGTCTCCCTGCTTTGTAAAAGAAGCTACCCTGTTTGAGTATAGCTCCCCCAGGACTCACATTCATCTGGGGAAACCTGAGAGGGTTAGTGGAACGAACTGCAGTGTATAGGCTACAGCTGGTCTCAGGCCATAGCTGATATCTCTCCACTCCCTCCTCTCCAACCCATTCTAGATCCACTCACCATCAGCCAGCATCTCTGCTGCTCTAGGTAGCTGACGCAGTGAGACGGCCTGAGAGGTTCGAGACCCCAGGCACCACGCTTGTCTTCGGGCATGGCTGCTGCCTCTATTCACCATCAGAATTGGTCAGAGAAGAACCAAGAAGCCCTCTGGTGGATCCCCTGGAGTGTCACCTGCATTCTCTCCTGTCCTGTGGAGGAATCACAGCCCTACCTCCTCCTGATCATCGTGGTCAATTCATCTACCAGGACGGTGACTCCTTTTTTGTCTGCCAGTCTCTTGATACAAGAAGTCTGAAATGATCAGGTAGCAGCTGGTTTAACAGGATCCTTGTTGTACTTCCTGGCAGAAGCGTCCCCAGGCTGGGAGTGAGGATCTCTGGACCTACAGAGCCTAGAACTGTGGGCATGAGAGACCTGGTTTCTCCCAGCAGATCACAATTCCCAAATCCACTTATTTTCCTTCTACTTTTTTTTTTGAGTTGGAGTCTTGCTTTGTCACCCAGGCTGGAGTGCAGTGGCACGCTAACAGCAACTGTAGCCTCGACCCACTGGTCTCAGGTGATCCTTCCACCTCAGCCTTCCAAGTAGCTGGAACTACAGGCCCACGCCACCATGCTCAGCTAATTTAAAAAAAAAAATTTATTGTAGATATGAGGTCTTGCCATGTTGCTTAGGCTGGTCTTGAACTCCTGAGCTCAGGCAATTCTCTCACCTCCGCCTCCCACAGTGCTGGGATTACAGACATGAGCCACTGCGCTTGGCCTTTTTTTTTTTTTTTGAGTTGGAACCTCACCCTGTCACCCAGGCTGGAGGGCAGTGGCATGTTCACGGCTACCGCAGTCTTGGCCTGCTGGGCTCAGGCAATCCTTTCACCTCAGCCTTCCAAGTAGCTGGAACTACAGGTATGCACCACCACACTCAGCTAATTTTTTGATTTATTGTAGAGATGAGGTCTCACCAAGTTGCCTGGGCTGGTCTCAAACCCTTGGACTCAGGCAATCCTCTCACCCCAGCCTCCCAAAGTGCTGGGATTACAGGCTTGAGCCACTGTGCCCGGTCTTATTTTACTTCTTATAGACAGCACCAGTTAATGGCTGTTGATTTAGGGTGAGTACCACATCCTGGAAGATGGTGCTCCATCCTTGCATAGTGTCATTTCCAAGTTGGTGCCTCAGCTACATTTATTTATTTTTTCTTTTAAAAAAAAGTTTTCAGCTGGGCTCGGTGGCTCAGCCTTGGGAGGCTGAGGTGAGTGGATTGCCTGAGCCCGAGGGTTCGAGACCCGCCTGGGCAACTTGGTGAGACCTCATCTCTACAATAAAATAAAAAAAATTAGCTGGGCGTGGTAGCGCACGCCTGTAGTTTCAGCTACTTGGAAGGCTGAGGCGGAAGGATCGCCGGAGCCCAGCAGGCCAAGGCTGCGGTGGCCTCCCGGCCACTGCACTCCAGTCTGGATGACAGAGTGAGACTCCAACTAAAAAAAGAAAAAGACAGCTGGGCTTGGTGGCTCAGCCTGTAATACTGCGCCTTGGGAGGCCAAGGCGAGTGAATTGCCTGAGCTCATGGGTTCGAGACCCACCTGGGCAACTTGGTGAGACCTCACCTCTACAATAAATCAAAAAAATTAGCCGGGCATGGTAGTGTGCGCCTATAATTCCGGCTACTCGGAAGGCTGAGGCGGAAGGATCGCCGGTGGCCAGCGGGTCGAGGCTGCGGTGGCCAGGAGTGGCCACTGCACTCCAGTCGGGGCGACAGAGTGAGACTCCAACTCAAAAAAAAAAAAAAGTTTTCAAGCAAAGTTTATTTAGGGAGAAAGTAAATTAGAGAGAAAGAGCGAGATTCACCTCCCCGAAGTAGGGGAGGGGACTAAAGCCAAGGAACATGGTGGCCATAGCTCGAAGAGCCACATGGAGACAGCACAGTTGAATAAAGCAATGGCCCATTTATTTTTTTTCTAACTAAAGGTCATTTTTATTGTTAGATTTACTAAACTTTTTTTTTTTGAGACAGGGTTTCACTCTGTCGTCCAGGCTGGAGTGCCATGGGGCAACTGTAGCTCACTGTAGCCTCCACCTCCTAGGCCCAAGCAATCCTCCCACATCAGCCTCCTATACACACCCGGCTAATACACAAATTCTTTAATACAAAAACTTTAATCACAGCAGCAGCCACAGAGTAGCGGTGGGGGGTGGGGGCCGGAGAGTTAGTAGGGAGAAGGGAAGGTATTCAGGTTTCTAACCACTTCCCTCACCCACGATCTCTCTTGCTGTCTGTGAGAACATGGTCTTAGCAGAGGACAAGTCTAGGGAACCAAGCGCTTAGGAGTCTTAATACTTGGGCACCCCCTTGGGTCCCCTCCCACTGTGGGAGTTTTTCTGTCCTCTTAATAAACCCTGCTTTATTAAAAAAAAAAGAGAGATACTCATTCTATAGTGACCTGAGTACAGAAGGCCCCTGCAAGTGACTTCATCGCAGCCTCTAGGGAAAGCCAAATCCAACTAGGAGACAATAGGGAAGTGATTGTTACTGAGAGACTTATCTTTCCTCAGCATTCTGCTCATCATGCCTTTTGGAGATCAAGTGGGGTTTTCTAGGAAGTGTTGGATTGAGAAGAGCTAGACATGTATCTGTGAGAAGAACAGAAATAGAATCTGAGTCTGCCTCCTACAGGAGTTCTTGCCTGTGACTCTAGAAAGGTGGAGTGGAACTATTTTTTTTTTTTTTTTGAGTCAGAGTCTCACTCTATTACCCAGGCTGAAGTGCAGTGGTATGCTCACGGCCACCGAAGCCTCGACCTGCTGGGCTCAAGCAATCCTTCCGTCTCAGCCTTCCAAGTAGCTGGAACTACAGGTGTGCACCACCACACTCAGCTAATTTTTGGATTTTTTTGTAGAATGAGATCTCGCCAAGTTGCCCAGGCTGGTCTCAAACTCATGGGCTCTGGTAATCCTCTCACCTCGGCCTCCCAAAGTGCTGGGATTATAGGCATGAACCACCGCACCTGGCTGATCTATTTTATTTTATTTAAAAAAAGTTTTTTTAAGCCAGGCATGGTGGCTCAAGCCTGTATTTCCAGCACTGTGGGAGGCCGAGGTGAGAGGATTGCCTGAGCTCAGGGCTTCAAGACCAGCCTGGGCAACTTGGTAAGACCTCATCTCTACAATAAGTCAAAAAATTAGCCAGGTATGGTAATGTGTACCTGTAGTTCCAGCTACTTGGAAGGCTGAGGTAGAAGGATCGTCTGAGCCCAGCGGGTCAAGGCTGCGGTACCCATGAGCATGCCACTGCACTCCAGCCTGGGCGACAGAATGAGACTCCAACTCAAAAAATAATTTTTTTTAGAGTCTCACTCTTTACCAGGACGGGAGTACAGTGGTGCAACCATGGCTTACTACACAGCCTTGAACTCCTGGGCTCATGCAGTCCTCCTGCCTCAGCCTCCCAAGTAGCAGGGAATACACCATACCCACCAGCTAATTTTTAAATTTTTTGTAGAGACAGGGCCATGCTTTGTTGCCCAGTCTGCTCTTGAAGTCCTGGCCTTGAGCAATCCTCCTGCCTTGGCCTCCCAAACTGCTGGGATTACAGGTGTAAGTTTCTGTGCCCAGCCAAAAGCTAGAGTGGATCTACTCAGAGTTGAGAAGAGGAAGAGGAAGAGTGTTGCCCATGAAACTTTGGTCCAGTGGGGCTGGAGCCTTGCCAGGCATCGAACAAGAAAGCCTCGAGGCAGGTCAGAGACTTCTGTGGGAAGCAGCCATAGATCAACAGTACTCTAGGGAGCATTGTAGTACAGTAGCTTTCAGGCAGAATTTATTGCATGTGTTTTTTGTGCTTTGTTTTTTTTTGAGTTGGAGTCTCACTCTGTTACCCAGGCTGGTGTGGAGTGCAGTGGTATGCTCAGGACCACCGCAGCCTCGACCTATTGGGTTCAGGTGATCCTTCAGCCTCAGTCTTCCAAGTAGCTGGAACTATAGGCATGTGCCAGCATATGCCCGGCTTTAAGGGTCACTTCTGAGTGAGGCTGTAGTGTGGCTGTCCTCTGTTTTCAGCTTACACCCACATACCAAACAGACCCATGTGTGAATCAAGCATGGCCTTCTCTCTCCTTGCTGGCTGGCCATAAGGCAGCTCCAAAGCAGCCATAGGTGTGAGGTGGACAAGGTACGATGGGGTGACATGGGGTCCAGGCCACCATGGAGTCTGGTGCATCTGCTTGTGTTCTCTGGCCCTGCTTGTGCCTGATTCCAGAGTTACTGTCTCAACATGTCACTGAGCCCACTTGATCTTATTGCTTGGTAAGTCTGCCGATCCCGGCTGGGATGAGCATTTCAGGCTGCAGGGTCACTGAATGTCCCATGGTCAGGTACTCCATCTCTACAAAGGTCCACCCCAGGGGGCGTTTTTCAAACTGCAGTAAGTTCTCTGCCGCAAGCTGAACGGTCATGCTTCAGAAGTCTAGGTGGTGAGTATCTCACCGGGACTTGGCATAAACGGGTGGCATCTCTTCCCACCACGGGTACCTCGGATACCACAGTGTCTTCCAGGTCATTTGGCCCAAGAGGTGGAGCTGCTTGCGCTGTGGCCTGGATCTTCTGCTGAGCTCTCTTCTGCCCTGGGACTCCCTCAAAGTTGGCAGCCTTCCATGTCATGGAGAAAATGGGTTGGAGCACGAGCCAAATATAAAATATGCACAGAGGTAGGTCTAGCAAGTGTTGTGCTTTCTTCTTCTTTTTTTTGAGTTGGAGTCTTACTCGGTCTTCCAGGCCGGAGTGCAGTAGCATGCTCATGGCCACCGCAGCCTCAGCTTGCTGGGCTCAGGTGATCCTTCCGTCTCAGCCTTCCAAGTAACTGGGACTAAAGGTATGTGTCATCATGCCCAGCTAATTTTTTATTTACTTATTTATTGTGGTGATGAGGTCTTGCCAAGTTGCCCAGGCTGGTCCTGAATCCCTGGACCCAGATAATCCTCTCAACTCTACCTCCCAAAGTGCTGGGATTACAGGTGTGAGCCACTGGGCCCGGTTCTGCTTCCATTTTTTTTTTTTTTTTGAGTTGGAGTCTCACTCCATCACCCAGGTTGGAGTGCAGTGGCACGCTCACGGCCACCCCAGTGTCAATCCACTGGGCTCAAGTGATCCTTCCACTACAGTCTTCCGGGTAGCTGGAACTACAGATGTGTGCCACCATGCCCAGCTAAGTTTTTAAAATTTATTTATTGTAGAGACAGATCTTGCCAAGTTGTCCAGGCTGGTCCTGAATCCCTGGACTCAGGCAATCTTCTTGCCTCCACTTCCCAAAGTGCTAGGATTATAGGTGTGAGTCACTGCGCCTGGCTGTGCTTCCTTCTTAAGGAGGAACAAGATATAGTTACATATTTTTTACTTTGGAGAGGATGTCCCAGCATACCCCAGACCACTGAAACCCTAAAAAACTCATGGATGTGGTGAGCCCCTGAAACTTAATTAGCTATCCTTTGGAATCCTTTGAGTTTTGTGGGGTTTATCTCCTATTCTGCAGAGCCATGTCTTGTCCATCCAATTCTGTTAACACTACTGAGAGGGTATCAAAGTGATGTTTTGCAAAATGTTCAAATGGTACAGTCCCTTCAGACCATATTATGACAGAGGGCAGGACATAACATAGCCTTGAGGCAGACCGTGAGTATATAGTGTTGTCTGTCCCCGCCTGAACTGCACTATTTGTGGTCCTTTACATTTATTTTTATTTTTATTTTTGTAGAAACAGGGTCTTGCTATGTTGCTCAGCCTGGTCTTGAACCCCTGGCCTCAAGTGATCCTCCTGCCTCAGTCTACCAAAGTGCTGGGATTACAGGAGAGCCACTGTGCCTAGCCTCTGGTCCTTCTTGTTAGGGACAGGAAAAAAAATGTATAAACCAGATCAATGGTTGGATAACATAGACTTGAAGCTATGTTAATCTGTTCTAGGAAATATACCATTTCCAACACAGCAATTACAATTGGGGCTGCTATTTGTTGAGTTTGTAGTAGTTCCGTTATCCTCCAGGATCCATTTAATTTTTGCAAGGTTCAAATTAGTGAATTAAAAAGTGGGTAGAGGCCAGATGCAGGCTCACGCCTATAATCCTAGCCCAGGAGTTCAATACCAGCCTGGGCAAGACCTCATCTCTACCAAAAAAAAATAAACAAAAAAACCGAAAAAAACCCAAGCCAGGCATGGTGACATGTGCTTGTAGTCCCGCAGCTACTCAGGAGGCTGAGGTGGAAGGATCCCCTGAACCTAGGAGGCCAAGGCTGCGGCAAGCTGTGATCATGCCACTGTACTCCAGCCTGGGCAACCCTGACTCAAAAATATAAAAGGTGGGTAGATGGTGACTACTACCCCTGACTTCTGTAGATCTTATGTTTAATTCTATGAAGGCTGTATTATTAGCTGCATTTTACAAATGAGGAAATTGACACAGAGTTATAAAAATATTTGCTGAAAATCTTTCTGCTTTGCCAAATCTGTTTGAGTCACAAGTTTTTGCACTTAACCACTAAGCTACCCAGTCAATGACTGTAATTAGAGCTAATTCAGGAAACTGAAAAATAAGATCTGACTGCATCAGTACATGTTCATGCACATCTGTCAAGCTTTTTGTTAGAGATTTTACTAACAAGTCTAACTATGGGATCAAAAGGGGCCAATTTTGCCTAATTTTTTTCAAAGTGGGAAATCAAACTCAGCAAAGAAAGTGATATTAGTTTTCATTCCTGGAAGCTTTTGAACAAGCCTTGTTTCCTAAGCTATATGCCAGGATGTTTCCTCATTTGATGTTTCCAGGCCTGTAACAGAAAAAAAAAAAAAAGAGGAAAGAGAGGTGCCACCCAAAATTAAACATTCCCTCCCATGTGGAACAATGCAGCACAAAGCTACTGAGAGCCAGATGTACCTGGTGCAAATGATAAAGCAGCCCAAGGAACAGCTACCCTGTGTGTCCTCAGGCACATCATCTCATGGGCCTCAGCTTCCCATCTGTACAATGGGAATAATAATGTTTGCTATGTGCTGCTCATCTCTGAGTTCCTAAAATGTCTGGCAGAAAGTAGCAGTTAATGAATACGTGCTGAATAAATGAATGCATTAATTTTGGTTTTTTTGGTATTCTTTTTATGAATGTTGAATAGGAAATAAGATGGTATATAGCAATATTAGATTATTGCCAGTATATGGCAAATATGATGAGAGTCTATAGTTGCAATTTGATTATATATATATTAAGTATATATATATGTTAGAGTCTCACTTTGTCGCTCAGGATGGAGTACAGGGACATGCTCATGGCCACTGCAGCCTTGACTTGCTGGGCTCAGGCAATCCTTCTGCCTCAGCCTTCCAAGTAACTGGAACCACAGGCACACACCACCATGGCCAGCTAATTTTTTTTTTTAGTTGGAGCCTCACTCCGACGCTCACGCTGCAGTGTAGTGGCACACTCACGGTCACCCCAGTGTCAACCTGCTGGGCTCCAGCGACCCTTCTGCCTCAGTCTTCCAAGTAGCTGGAACTACAGGCATGTGCTACCATACCTGGCTAATTTTTGATTTATTGTAGAGACGAGGTCACACCAAGTTGCCTGGGTTGGTCTTGAACCCACAGTCTCAGACAATCCACTCAATTCGGCCTCCCAAAGTGCTGGGGTTACAAGCTGAATCACTGAGCCCAGCCAATTTTTTTTTTTTAATTTTCTGTAGAGATGACGTCTCACCAAATTGCTTCAGTTGGTCTCGAACCCCTGGGCTCAGGTAATCCTTTCTGCCTCCTAAAGTGCTGAGATTACAGGCATGAGTCACAGGCATCAGCTTGGAAATATATATTAAAAGTTTGAAAAACGTGCATTTCTTTGATTAACAATTTCATTTCTGGAATTGGAAACAACCCTAATAAATTTAATGATTGAGAGAATAAATTAATAATTATGATAATCTTAGTTATTCAGATAATTAATAATTAAGGACACACCAGGCTAGGCCTGGTGGTTCATTCCTGAAATCCCAGCACTTTGGGAGGCCAAGGTGGGAGGATTGCTTGAGTCCAGGAGTTTGAGACCAGCCTGGGCAACATAGTGAGACCTTGACTCTGCAATTAAAAAAAAAATTACCTGGGCCTAGTGGCAGATGTCTGTAGTTCCAGCTACTTGAGAGGCTGAGGCCGGAGGATTGCTTGAGCCCAGAAGTTTGAGGCTGCAGAGAGCCATGATTGTGCCACTGCATTCTAGCCTGGGCAACAGAGTAAGAACTCCATTTTTTTTAAAAAAAGGACACACCAAACATTTAGCTACAAAAATGCTCTTGGAAGGCCGGGTGCGGTGGCTCAAGCCTGTAACCCCAGCGTTTTGGGAGGCAGAGGCAAGAGGATGGCCTAAGTCCAGGACAACTTGGCCAGACCTTGTCTCCACAATAAATCAAAAAATTAGCCGGGTGTGGTAGCGCACGCCTGTAGCTTCAGCTACCTGGAAGGCAAAAGGATCAGCCCAGCAGGTCGAGTCTGCGGTGGCCGGAAGCACAGAGATGCTCCCAATGCCAACAGCGAACCCTGGCGGATCTGGCAGGTGCAAGAGCCAAAATCTACCCGTGAACCACTCTCAGGAAGTTGCTTCTTCAAAGTTTTTCTTCAGCGCTAGGAAACCCCGTTTAGCCACTGCTCATTGGTAGACCCTCCCTCTTGTGTCCATGCATTGTAATAGCACCCACAGTTGAGCAATGAGCAAAGAAAACTTTTTGTTTTTAACGTGATGTAAATAATTTTTATTGTGAAACACAATACACAGAAAAGATTCCAGGATATACACATAGCTTGAAAATAGTTATAAAGTGAATCTCCCTGTAGCCACCACCTGCATAAAGAACAAAGCATTGGGCTGGGCACAGTGGCTCACGCCTGTAATCCCAGTACTTTGGGAGGCAGAGGCGAGAGGATTGCCTGAGCCCAGGCATTCGAGACCAAACCAGGCTACTTGATGAGACCTTGTCTCTACAACAGAGCAAAAAATAAGCCAGGTATGGTGACGCGCACCTGTGGTTCTAGCTACTTGGAAGGTTGAGGCAGAAGGATCACCTGAGCCCAGAGGGTCGAAGCTGTGGTGGCCGTGAGTGTGCCACTGCACTCCAGCCCGAGTGAGACTCTGACTAAAAAATAAAACAAAATAAAAATTAGCCAGGTGTGGTGGCACACACCTGTGGTTCCACTGGGTGATCTGTCTTTTCCGTCCCAGCTAAGACATCTGCCCCTCTGGGGAGCATCTCTGAGCCCTGGATACAGAATAGCCTTATGCCCTGGATCCCAAAGTCCCTTGTGCTTACTGCTGTCTTGGCATAGAAGCCTTTCACAACACACACACCATCTGGGCACATGGATCACTGTCTGCTGGGTCACCTCTCCCTGGCCCAGCTTCTCCTGGGGGCCCCAGGCAGAGGACTTGCTAGTAGGGGGCAAACGGGTGCATCTGAGGTGGAGTGGAAAGGCTCCCCGATAAGAGACCTGCCTGGATGCCAGCCGTGCCATGCTGGGGAGCAGCTGTCAGCAAGCTTAGGTTTTGGGTGAGGTGGAGACAGAAATGATGGCTTGAAAGGGAAGATGAGCCTGGATTCAAAAGAACCCTGAATGCTGGAATGAGGAGCTTAAATTGTCTTCTGGGTGGGAAGATTTAAAGAGGCCAGGGCCCCAGTAGAAGCCATATTGGGGAGGGGGCACTGAAGGGGCACACTCAGGCCTGTCCCTGATGGCTGATTTCTTGCTCACAGGCACCAGGATTCCCTTTGTTGTGGTGAGGGGCATCACAGCCTCTTGGCTAGGGCCTAAGATCCCGACAGGTGTCCCCAGGGCCTTTGCACATACACTGTTGACCCTATGAGGTCCTCTGTCCCGTGGCTCCCCCTGATTCTGAGCTGCTCAGATCTTCCTCACCTTGTGGTCTCGCTCCCCTGAGAGCTGCTCTTCCTCCAAATCCCCTCAGAACAGCTCTGACTCCCTCTAGGCCTTGCTGGGCAGGCTTGGCCCTGTCTGCTCCAGGAGGGGCACTGGCTGGGGCCGGGCTCAGCAAAGGCTGGTGCAGGACTGGTGTGGCTGAAAACAGAATGAAGTGCAGAGGCCCTGGGGACACCTGGCACTAGTCACTCTTCTGGTGTGCCTGGCTTCTCGGTGCATGTGTTTGAGCAGGTTCTGGAGAGCATGTGTGCACCTGTGTGTGCTTGGGTTGCCTGCACAAGGTTGCCGTGGGCAGATGTGGTTGTGGGTGTTCGAGTGAGCGTCAGGCTCTGGGACTCAGTACAGAGTGAGTGCCCCACTTCCCTCCCTGATCAGAGATGTCGAAAAGGTGGATTTAAAGACACAGCGTCACTCAACACAACCAAGTCAAAGAACTCCTAAGTGTCAGCCCAAGTGGGGCAGGAGGAAGAGGAAGAGGGTCAGATTCAACTCCAGGTGTGGACACCACGTGGGCCCGCAGCCTCAGCTCTCAGGCCTGGCCCAGGCCCCCTCAGGAGAAGCAGCCCGGCCACAGGAGGTTGCGGGACACCGGCAGGGCAGGCCACCTTCCCTCGCCCCTGTTTTTGGCTAGTAGAGAGCTGATTTGAAAACGCTAGAGATAGCAGAGAGCTGGCCCTCAACATGTTCACAGCACCCTGAGTGTCTGGTGGCCATGGCCACCCAAGAGGCGAGTGGAAGTAGGAGGTCATGGCCACTTCGCGGATGTGGGAGCTGAGGTAGGGTGTGAGGAGTG
>CAUYQG010179062.1:0-19220 GCA_963574415.1 Tarsius wallacei | reverse complement strand
AATAAATATTTTGAAAAAAAACGCAATTAAAATTTTTTTTTAATTTAAATTTTATTTAAAAATTTTTAAAATTTTGGGGGTTTTTTTTTCCATTTTTTTTTTTTTTTTTTTTTTTTTTTTTGAGTTGGAGTCTCACTCTGTCACCCAGACTGGAGTGCAGTGGCCACTCCCGGCCACCGCAGCCTCGACCTGCCGGACTCCGGCGATCCTTCCGCCTCAGCCTTCCAAGTAGCTGCAACTACAGGCACATAATACCACACCCAGCTAATTTTTGATTTATTGTAGAGATGAGGTCTTGCCAAGTTGCCCAGGCAGGTTTCGAACCTACGGGCTCAGGCAATCCACTCACCTCAGCCTCCCAAAGCGGGGGATTACAGGCTGAGCCACTGAGCCCGGCTAGTTTTTTTTTTTAATGAATGATGTCACTTAATACTAATGGAAGCCCAAGTTCTTTTATTTATTCAAGTTGTAGATATTCACTCCTGTCTTAGATTGAGGTCTTTTCACTTTATCTTTTTTTGGAGTTGGAGTATTACTCTGCTGCCCAGGCTAGAGTGCAATGGCATGATCATAGATCAGTACAGCCTCTGCTTCCTGGACTCACATGATCATTCCACCTCAGCCTTCCAAGTAGATGAAACGACAGGTGTGCACCACCACACCCAGCTAATTTTCTTTGTTTTTTGTAGAGATGAGATCTCACTATGTTACCTAGGCTGGTCTCAAACTCCTGGGCTCAAGCAGTCCTCCTGCCTCAGCCTCCCATAGTGCTGGGATTATAGATATGAGCCACTGTGTCCAGCCACTTTCTTGTCCTCTTAATGAGGAAACAAAATGTGGTAAAGATGGCCAGTTTAGTCAAACAGTGTATGAAACATATTTGTGAGATACTAAAACATCTATTTAAAGTAAGATGCTAGGCTGGGCACAGTGACTCATGCCTATAATCCCAGCACTTTGGGAGGCTGAGGTGAGAGGATTGTCTGAGCCCAGGGGTTCAAGACCAGCCCGGGCAACTTGGCGAGACCTCATCTCTACAATAAAATCACAAAATTAGCCAGGCATGATGGCACACCATGACAGAGTGAGACTCTTGACTCAAAAAAAACAACAAATGGTAAGATGCTTTATAAAAAGTTGGAGGATAGGGAGTTATATGGATAGGGTGAGATATATATATATATGTATGTATTTTTTTTTAATAATTGTGTTCTAAACTTACATTTGCTAATTGTCAAAAAATAGCATTTATGTGGATATTTTTGAGTTGGAGTCTCACACTGTTGCCCAGGCTGGAGGGCAGTGGCACGCTCATGGCCACCACAGCCTCAACCTGCTGGGCTCAGGCAATCCTTCCGCCTCAGCCTTCCAAGTAACTGGAACTACAGGCACGTGCCACCGTGCCCAGCTGATTTTTTTATTTTATTGTAGAGATGAATTCTCGCTAAGTTGCTCAGGCTGGTCTCTACCCTGTGGTCTCAGGCAGTCCTCTCACCTCCGCCTCCCAAAGTGCTGAGATTATAGGCCTGAGCCACCGTGCCCAGCCTGCATGTGGTTTCAACAGAAAGTTGGCACCTGCCAAACTCAGAACTCAGCTGCTTTTCAAAACTTGAACATGCATCAGCATCACCTCAAAGGCTTATAAAACAGATTGCTGAACTCCACTTCTTCCTCCGAATTTCTGAATCATCAGAAGTAGAGTTAGATAATTTATGTTTACATTTTTAACTAGTAATCAGACTATGTTACTACTGCTAACTACACTTGAAAAATCGATGACTTTAGAGTCTCCTATTCCAAATTGCTGTGCCACAAATTTTACACTAAAAATGTAAAATTCCACATATGAATGGGTGCCTTTTTTTAAGTGTTTTTGGTTATCAAGATTGCATAAAATTATCATTTCCAGTTTGTTTTCATATCTTGTTTCATTCAATATGCATTTTTTATTTTAAGGATGAAACACTAGTGCACTGTAGTCTAAATGAGCTAGAAGATGCAGCACTTACTTTTCCAGTCCTTTTCCAAGATGTCATTTATCAGGTAATTTTGAAAAATTTTTTATGATTTTTGGCCTGTTAGTAGGTAACATTCTGAACCAAGAAATCTTTTGTAGTTTTTTTTGTATATGTGACATTGTGTTTTTCTGTGGAAGTCCTAATGGATTTCATCAGTATTTTAATGATTTATTAACAAAAGTAGCATCATGCTAGGTAGTACATCAAACAACATTAATTTGTTACGCCCAAAATGCTAACTATTCTTACCCAACGATCTCTGCTAGCTTCATAATCTATTTGCCAGCAGGTGGAGGCAGGCGCACTGACATCATAGTTTGCAAAAGGAACTTGCCAGGTTAACACCTGGTGGTTTTTTGTTTGTTTGTTTGTTTGTTTGTTTCAAAAATCCAAGTAATATAAAGAAATCTTATTCCTTGTTGGTCATTTTATTTCCTGTAGTAGTGGGTTGTCTGTAAAATTGCAATTTGGTAGGCCTCTTTTATATTAATCATAGAATTCCAGGACACTCTTTTAGTTACTACAGTGGTTAAAAAATTTGGATATGAGCATTTCTTCCTCATCTGTGCTGATGGACAGGTTACAATGCAAAATGCAAATATCATTAATATTTCATGTGGATTATGTGTGTTGGCCATAATTTTTACTTAATGTTTAAGATGTTCTCATTATAAGATTGAATTAATAATATAAATGGATTGAAAATTGTAAAGTGCCTTTCTGTGTTGGCGGTTGTTATTAGCATTACCTTCATACATAACAGTTGTTGAAAGATTGGGGAAGTGTCAAAAAGTTTGATGTCTGTCAAGAGGAAGCCAACCCAAGGATTAACTTAATAAAGTCAGTATTATCATGCAGTTGATGAAAGGTGTTGATGGTCGTTTATGTGCTTTTAATAGGCAGTGAGAATATGGCTATAGTTTTCTTGGCAGATGATTGTTGCTATCTCACAGGAATCATAAAATTTCAGATAGAAGTTCAGGGCCACTTTACCTACTTTATCTAGCAACGAGTCATAAGAGGATTTATTTTAGCAGGTTTTGTCAGTTCTAGTTTAGCCGAGGTAGGTATTGTAGCTATGGTAATATCTGAATACTGTATTCACCTCCCTTTCATGTAAGCTAATTTTAATCCTGATATATGATCGGAGGATAAGCAAAATATATATAAAAACAAAAGACTTTAAGATTTTTATTTTTTATAACTGGTTATTTGGTTTAAGGCAGATCTTTTTCTAAAGTCATTTTCTGCCAGATAGATTGTTCTTGATTAGTGTACTTCTAGGACAGGAGTCTTAGGGTGAATGTAAAAGGTATAACAGTATCTTAGTTTTCTCTTTTTAAATTGATAGCTGTTAGTGTTAGTTTTTGTTGGCTTTTTGTTTGCAAGATTTCATTTGAAAATTCTGGCTTTAAGTCTTTAAATTTGGAAAGAATAGCTGCTATGTGAAAAATATAGTTAATTAGTGATTTTGAGGTGACTTAAGCTTCCTGGTTTGAAATTTATTTATTCTTACAGATCTTTTTTGGTTGGTTTATATAATTTTTGATAGTGAAATAGGAAACATGGAAAGTAGGTAAATTTGATTCCTCCTCTTCATAAGCATTTCTTTTCAGGATGACCATAAATTTCCATTTTTTTTCTTACTGCTTCTACCATTACTGCTTTAATTCTCCTTTTAAAGTTCTTATTATTTTGTGTAGCTCTGGATAGTTACCTTATTTTGAATAAAAGGCTTCTAGCAGTGTATATGACTAATGTTTACAAAAACCATATGTATGTACTGCATCTATCTGTGGAATTCAAAGAACTCTTTTTTTCTTATATATTCTGACTTATACTTTCTGAAACTGAAAAATAAATGATATAGCCAAAACAGGAGCAATGAGCAGGAAGTTTGAATCTTACAGGCTATAGAGATGATTGCATTTTAATATGATTTAGTTTCTCTATCATAGACAGTTTAGTTCCTCTTTAGTAAATTTTTGAGGACATCTGTAGTTAATATTGGGTACATTCCTTTGGATTTCTGGTTTTGGCATAGCATTCTGTCTGCTTTTAAAAAATAACTGAAGAAATCTTTGGGTTAGGGTTCCCCGAGTTTTCAGACCAGCAAGCTCCCTTTAAACAGGGAATGATGTCTTTTAAACTTTCAGTGGTGTTGTCTCCATCTACTGGCAAAGAAGAAATATACACAAGGGTCTGAGATGATCTAAGAGATTTTGGAGAAACCACATTATTAGGTAAGATGTAACTTACATATTTAACCACTATACTATGATGTGGCCCACTTAAAGGTAGAAACCTGTAAAATACTGTATATACTCTTAATTTAAAAATAATGAGGTGAAATTCACATGACAAAATTAACCATTCTTAAGTGAACAGTTCCATGGCATTTATCTGTATATTCTTGAGTATGTCAATTCGGTATCATTTATATATATATTCTGTATGTTAACATGGGATCAACTTCTTCATCTGAATCAAAGCCAGATGGTGTTCTCTTGGGACTTACTTTGTTTCCTTTTTGTGATAAATTTGTTATGGTTGACCTGTAACTATAATTTTAATTTTACATGTTATGTTGCTTTCGTTTCAAAACAGTTTTAAGTGTAAATTGTATTACATGTATTTTAATTCTTATCTGTATCAGGGATTGACAACCTTTTTTTATATAGGGACAATTGTAAATATTTTAGGTTTTGTGGTCTGTAACTTTTTCTGCCATTGTAGCATGAAATGGCAGCCATGGACAATACCTAAATGAAGAAGCATGGCTGTGTTCCACTAGAACTTTATTTACAAAAATAAATGACAGACTGGATTTGGTCAGCTGACCTCTGGTCTAATAATTACAAGAGTATATACAGTAAATTTACAAATTCAAATTCTAAGTGGAAGTAAGCAATGAAATGTTCATCAAAATTCACATATATATATAGAAAATTTAAATTTGAGCCACAGTAATCTGGTTGTGGGCTTTTAAAGACTTTTTTTTTAGATCGCAGTTTGAGGGAAATTCAAAGTGGCCAGTACTCACATTTAAAGATTGTCTGACTTAATGATACATATTCTTCTTTTGACTGAAAAGTAGGAATAAACTTGATTAATGCAGGTTTAAGCACTTACAAGTAGGTAAATATTCTAAATTAGTACCTTGAACATATTTGAATTCCATTTCTCTAGGGGATTAAAAAAACCTAAAAGATCTATCTCAAATTAAAATTTGATATATGTCACTACTGACACTACATGGAGTAGAAAGGCTATAGTTTACATATAGAGAAAAAGTCACCTGAAAGAACTGACTTTTTAAAAGTGAGGGTGTGACACACACAAAGGAATGTGTACAGGTTTTTGTTTGAATGGGTCTTTTTTTCCTTAAATTGGTATTTTTTTATGTGCATTGTTTTATATTAGTTATTGAGAAAAACATTTATTCATAAACTGTACAAACGCAGCTGCTGTCTGGAAAAGCACGTGCATGGTCACTCACTTCCAGTGCACATGTTTAATCTTATTTAGCTTATATTGGCACATTGTCAGGAAATCCATCTCGTGGTGTTACTCAGTTAAGAGGTCTCCACTGTATTTAGTTTCTGTTCCTGCAGATCCACCAATTCAAGACTAGGTCATCTCATTCCCTCTTCCATCCAGAAGATGACTTCTAGCCACAAGCAGGACTGAATCAAAAGACATTTTTCAATTAGCTCCTGAACTGAACTACCTCCTCAATGACCTTCCTCTATCTCCATCAAGAACTGGAGCTCAGTTTTTTGAAGATGTAATAGAACTACTCAGCCCAAACGTGGCTGATTGAAGACAAAAAGAAGATACCTCATATGTTTCACCACAGTGCAGCCAAACGTAACTGTGTTGTCCAACTCCTCACTCTGTAAATATGGCAGGGGCATTGATTTTTTTACTCTGTTCACCAGTAAGACTTTAGCCAGTCAGTGGCTTTCTGAAGATCAGTTAAATCAACAAACTTTGGGTCAGCTGTCCAGAAATCAGATTGTGGTAAGCACTCAAGGAGAGATAGAATCCTTGTAGGTAGCTTCTTATAAAGGATGCTTTATTAGTATAGAGGTTACTTTTATGGGAAAAGTTGGGGGCGAGAGGTGGATGGGGAGCCCTATAGTTAGCAATGCTCATCCTCTTCCTCATTATTATAGTTTGTTTTCTTGGGAATCTTATAGCTTAGGATAATTTTTAGATCACAGAACAAGAGAAGTATAGGGTCAGTTACTTATTCTCCTCCACTGTCTTTCCTAGAAAAGTCAGCTTATCTTTGCTTCACAATGAAAAAAATAAGCCATCATTTAAATTAAGAATTTTGTTAGCCGGGCTCGGTGGCTCAGCCTGTAATCCCGCGCCTTGGGAGGCTGAGGTGAGTGGAATGCCTGAGCCCGCAGGTTCGAGACCTGCCTGGGCAACTTGGTGAGACCTCATCTCTACAATAAATCAAAAATTAGCTGGGCATGGTAGCGCGCGCCTGTAGTTCCAGCTACTTGGAAGGCTGAGGTGGAAGGATCGCCGGAGCCCAGCAGGTCGAGGCTGCGGTGGCTGGGAGCGGCCACTGCACTCTAGTCTGGGCGACAGAGTGAGACTCCCAACTCAAAAAAAAAAGAATTTTGTTGCCCAGGCGCGGTGGCTCATGCCTATAATCCCAGCACTTTGGGAGACCTAGGCAAAAAAATTAGCCGGGCATGGTAGTGCACACCTGTAGTTCCCACTACTTGGAAGGCTGAGGTGGGAGGATTGCCGGAACCAGCAGGTCGAGGCTGCAGTGGCCGTGAGTGTGCCACTGCACTCCAACCTGGGCAATGGAGTGAGACTCCAATTCAAAAATAAATAAAATAAAATAAAATATATTTCATGGGGATTCTTTGTCTAAAATGTATCTTAAAATTAGGTGCAGGCTGGGCACATTGGCTCATGCCTATAATCTAAGCACTTAGGAAGACTGGAGTGGGAGGATTGGTTGAGGCTAGGAGTTCAAGACCAGCCTGGGCAACATAGTAAGATCCTGTCTCTACAGAAAATTTAAAAATTAGCCAAATGTGGTGGTACATGCTTATATTGTAGCTGTTTGAAAGGCTAAAGTGGGAAGATCCCTCTAGCCTAGGAGTTTGAGGCTGCAGTGACATAATCATGCCACTGTGCTTCAGCCTAGGTGACAGAGCAAGACCGTCTCTAAAAAAAAGTAATAAAATAAAATTAGGAACAGTTCATTTAAAAAAAAAATACACTACATGGAAGGTTCTTTAGTAGCTGAAAATGTTCTATAAATTTAGAAGTGATAATTGATTACTTACTAAGCATATTAGAGACTTCATTCCCTTGAAGTTTAGAGTTTGAGTTTGAAGGGAACATTTTTGTTTTACTAAAATGGCCACTGTTTTGCCTTTAAAATGTCTAAACTTAGCCGGGCTCGGTGGCTCAGCCTGTAATCCCGCGCCTTGGGAGGGTGAGGTGAGTGGATTGCCTGAGCCCACGGGTTCAAGACCCACCTGGGCAACTTGGCGAGACCTCATCTCTACAACAAATCAAAAAATTAATCGGGCGTGGTAGCGCGCGCCTGTAGTTCCAGCTACTTGGAAGGCTGAGGCGGAAGGATCGCCAGAGCCCAGCAGGTTGAGGCTGTGGTGGCCGGGAGCGGCCACTGCACTCCAGTATGGGCGACAGAGTGAGACTCCAACTCAAAAAAATAAAAATTAAAATAAAATAAAATGACTGAACTTTATATTAATGTAAACACATAAAAAGTTTACTATATGTACAAGTATATGTACATACATATTTAAATATAAATAGCGACCAGTTTTTACCTGATAAAAATTGTTTCATTGCTAACTTTTATCACCTACATGAATACATTAATCTTCACTTTATCCACGTGAACTTTTAAAATAAAATTCCTTTTCAGATTGATTTCTATTTAATAAACTAAGGTTTTGCAGGATTTTTTAGTTTGAGAATTTTTTCTTTTGTTTTTAGTGGTTCTGATGTATTAGTTATAACCTATTCATCCACCTACAAATACTACCCTCCTCATCCATCTGACTCTTATTGAAATTCTGTGAAGCAAAAGATGACTGTAATAAAATCATTCAATGGGTCATGAAAATATAGCCTACCTGAGCATCCCTCTTTCCATTGAGGTTTTGGTTTTTTCTCTATGCTCTGGTACTGATGCTAATAAAATGTTAACTAAGTTAAATAGTTAAGTATTAACTGAAACCCCTCTTCTAAAATTATAGATTGTAGGCAGTAGCGTTTTCTCTTTGGAGTGGAGGTTGCCCAGTTTTGTCCCATAGAATTATACTCATTTGAGCTTTTCTCCTTACGACTGATTAAATAAAGAGATAATAATAGCTAACAGTTATTGGCACTTTAAATGTGCTGGACGGTGTTCTAGGTGCTTTATACACATTAACTTATTTAATTCTCACAACAACCCTGTTGAGGCAGGTACTGTTATTATATCCATTATAAATAAGGAAACTGGTGTACAGAATGTTAAGAAAATGGCAGAGCTACTTTGTACACCTGTGATATCTATTAATGGTAAGATTTTTCAGTTAATTGTGCCATCTCACTCTCTATATTCCCTCATATTGTTAGTTTTCTACTGCTTTAATTCTTACTGCTAATTAAATAAGAATAGCACTCATCAATCATCTTTTTATTTAAAGGAAAACAGATGCCATATACTCTTAAGTGGGTGAGTCCCCTGAATTTTTCTTTCTTTTTTTTTAACCTATTGCTACAATTTAGCAATAAGTTCAAAGGATAGCATGGGGAAAATATCAAGGATGTTTCTTTTTTGGAAGTTTATTTTTTTAAAGTTAAGGTCATATTATTCTGGGCTTATTTAGGAATATTTTGCCTAAAAAAGGCTCACATGTAAGCCTTTTTGGTCATACTGTTAAAATGAACTGAAATTAGATTAACGTTGAATAAATTAATAGAAATTACTCAGTATATAACTTGAAACTGCATAATTAACATTACCATACAATATAATCAATTTACAAGTGAATTACTATTTTAATGACTAAATTTATTAAATCTAGTTCTGTTAAGCATTAATGGCCTATTCATACTGTCTATATACAGTTAAAGAAGATTCTTTAATACTAAAGACAATCTAAGCTGTCAGGTATTATTCATATCAAGTAGTGTTAATATAGTGGGTTTTTTAAAAAAATTATGTGTTCATTCTCTGTAAAATATAAATCGTGTTAAGTCAGTCAACAATAGATTATACAATTAGATTATATAATAGATTAAACAAGACTTGTTTCATTATCAGTATTTTGTAGATACTCGTCTAATAGATTTTTATTTTTAAAAGTTTTGCATAGGCCAGGCACAGTGGCCTATAATCCTAGCATTTGGGAGGCCAAGGTAGGAGGGTTGCTTGAGTCCTGGAGTTCAAGACCAGCCTGGGCAACATAGCAAGACCTTGTCTCTACAAAATAGCAATAACAACAAATATTAGCCGGTTTTGGTGACTTGCACCTGTAGTACCAGCTAATAGGGAAGCTGAGGCAGAAGGATTGCTTGAGCTCAGGAGTTTGAGGCTGTGATGAACTGTGATTGTGTCACTGCACTCCAACTTGGGCAACAGAGTGAGACCCTGACTCAAAAAAAAACCAACAACAAAACATAATGAACATTCTTCAAGTAGTAGTCTTGTATAGTGTTTTAATATAATTGCTTTTGATAGCATTAGACATTATTTTCAAGCTTTTGATTTTTTTCAAAACATGGTTTATTGAATGAAGATTAAAAATGATTTGTAGTGTAGATAGAATAATTACTATAGATTTGGAAGAAGATATGTATGCTAGACTGAAATAAAACTTTTGATCTTTGGGAGACTACATAGTTTTGAAAAGTTGCAAGTATGAAGATAAAATACTAAGTAGAGAAAAGATATGGATTAAAGAGATGTAGAAAATGAAGTAGGCAGCTTAGGGAAGGAATCTTTGTATAAGAATAAAGTTAGGAGAAGAAAAATGTAGCTAATGGCATCTGTGGAATAGCTTTTGAAGCATTTGGAGGCATGCCTATGTGTGCATCTATATGTTTGTGTATGTCTGTGACCTGACAAAATAAGTAATGGTAGAATTAAACTCGCTATATGACATGTACTTGAAGCATGTTCTTTATTTGTTTCTGCCGGACAATACTTAGTGCTTCTTGATTTGCATATATTCCTACTCATGTTTACCTTTAACATAGTCAAATGACTTAAGATACTACTGGCCTTTTTATATCTCTGTCTCTGCTTCTGTTTCTGAGATTTTTGCCTTTGCATCACATGGAACAGCTCCATGTAGCTCTAAACCACAAAGACACTGTTACTTTGTGTCTTTCTATATCCCCTCTCCCCTGCCTGCCCTCCCTTACTACTTCTGTTTCTGCCTTTGTCTTTTAATCCTGAAATACCTTCCTGTTCAAGTGGCGAATCTGTTCCAAGGTTAGGAACCTATTACAAGTAACATTATTCTTTCATTTCTCACGATAAGGAAACACTCTAGCAATATACTCCTCCATCTTCAGTGCTACCTCTCATCTCCAGTAAACAGACATTTTGAAAGCAATGTCAAATTTTAAGATGCGATTTAAATATAGCCAAAATAGTAGAATGTGTAATGAAGTTATAGTTTTGACTTCATCTAGAAGTCACTGTATAAAATATTGGAAGGTGTTACCTTTGAACAGTGTTTTACTTATTATACTTGGAAAATATGGTTTAAATGGAAATATTACTGTGCAATGAAAGTGTGTTGTATTTGGAGGAAACAAATCCGAAATTACAGAAGCCCTGCTTATCTTAGTTTACTACAAGTGGAGTGTCCCTAATCTGAAAATCTGAAATGCTCCAGAATCTGAAACCTTTTGAGCACTGACATGACGCTCTAGGACATGCTCATTGGAGCGTTTAGGATTTTGTGGTTTTGGATAAGGGATACTCAAGCTGTATTTGTATGTAGCAGGTGATAACAGGGATATTGAAAATAAATGAAGATATTTATGCATATGCAGAAATAAAATATTTTTGGTTATTAAATGCATGTAAGTGATGAGCATTGGTAACAGACAAAAGGCTTTGATAGTTCATAATTTATCACCATTCACCTTGAGATGGAATTCAGAAAAAGAATTGGCAGACTAGATGGGTTCTTTTTTTTTTTTTTTTTTTTTTCCCCCTGAGTCGGAGTCTCACTCTATCGCCCAGGCTGGAGTACAGTGGCACGCCAACGGCCACCACAGTCTCGACCTGCTGGGCTCAGGCGATCCTTCCGCCTCAGCCTTCCAAGTAACTGGAACTACAGGTGCGCACGACCACACCTGGCTAATTTTTTATTTATTGTAGAGATGAGGTCTCACCAGGTTGCCCAGGCTGGTCTTGAACGCATGTGCTCAGGCAATCCACTCACTTTGGGCTCCCAAAGTGCTGGGATTACAGGCTGAGCTACTGAGTCCGGCCAATGAGTTCTTCTTAACTATCACAGATCAGTTTTGAAAAATCTCATAGTTAATAAAAACGATTTTCCCAGTAAAATAGTAATATATCTAAAATCTGTCACTATTTGGCTTACCAAACAAGGTGTGTGTGGTTTTCAACCAAGTCTACAAACTGTGCCAAATGTTTTAGGATGAAAATGTTAAAGTTGATCAGAGGAGCAACTATAGTTACATTTTTTAGGCTTTATCTTAAATGATGGTGATTGGATACTGAGCATTTGGTTATTTTTATCTGTGAGGAGGAGGGATATATGGCTTACTTTGTTTTTGATTAGGAGACTATTGTGATTTAAAACAAGTAAACCTTTTTCCAGCCCAGAGATGGGGACAGTGATATTAGTTTAGTAATAATCATTCAAAATGTCTTCTATAAGCAGTCAGCTCTTAAGAAAAATCAGTAGGTATGCTTGTGTATTTACGTAGGCTTCTTTTTCTCAAATATTGTCTACATTGCCTAACTTCAGGCAATTTTATTTCATTTACTGAACAGATTTTTATAAGGTATCTATCTCTGGCATTATCATGTGCCTCTTTTGAGCTTTGGAAATTACAAAGATTGGTAAAATGTAGTCCCTATTTCCAAGAATCCTTTGCATGCTCTCCCCATTTTGCCCTAAAACATTACCATAACTAGAATTTTGTCCTGGGGACATTTTTGTGTTCATGTGTATGGATGTCAGAATTAGATTCCACTAAACTTAGATTTGAATTTATTGCTACCAGAGGAATGCTTTGTTTTGTTTTTTAAAACCTGGGTCCAGTGAATTTATGGTATCTGAAGTTTATAGTCAGATACTGTTCTTTTTTAAAATTTTGTCACAAGATGAGAACAATTTAGAGGAGTCAAAATTTTTTTGTGAGCCACATGCGGTGGCTCACGCCTCTAATCTCAGCAATTTGGGAGACAGAGGCAAGAGGATTGCCTGAGCCCAGGGGTTTGAGACCAGCCTGGGCAACTTGGCAAGACCTCGTCTCTACAATAAATAAAAAAATTAGCCGGGCGTGGTGGCGTGCATGTGGTTCCAGCTACTTGGAAGGCTGAGGTATAAGGATCACCTGAGCCCAGCATGTCGAGGCTGTGGTGGCTATGAGCATTCCACTGCACTCCAAGCCTAGGCGACAGAGTGAGACTTCGACTTGAAAATAAATAAATAAATAAATAAATACAAATTTGGGGATAAATAGTTTAATGATTGTTCTTAGCTTATGTTTCTGTGCTTTTTGAATATTGGTGTATAAGAGCTACATTAAATGAAGGCAAAAGACAGACATAGAAAAAAGGAAATAATGTATCTTTCCTGATACTGACCAGTAGTTTTGAGAATTAGTGTGTTTGTTTTGTTTTAATCTCAAGTAGCCTAATAATGCTAAATTTAGATGCGATATCTGAATCATTAAATGTAGAACAAGATTGACTTCCGAGTAATTGCAGTTATTTAAACTCACCAATCCAAACATTTCTTTCTTGAATATTACTTACCTTAATATAAATAAATAAGGGTATTTTTAGCAGGTGATTGTTGAGAAGAAATTGAGTAATTATTGAGGAAGGTCATTGAGACAGGTCAGCTAGAGATCAACACACAGCCTGCCTAATAATTGGATGGATGCTACCTGGCTGGAAGATGGAACGTATTGGTGGATCAAAATCTGAGGGACACCTTCCATTTTTAGTTTAAATGTTCATTAAAATTATATTTCAATAAAGTACTGTAATATATGCTACTATTTAACTATTAAAAGTGAAATGATCACCAATATTATATTATTACCCTACCAAAAGATCGTTTTAAGTGATTTCTTAATATGTGAAATATATCTGACTTGAGTGGTACTTAGTTAACATTTCTCTGACTTTAAAACATGAACTTTTACATTATATCCAAAGTTAGAATACAACATATCTTAAAAATAAGTGGTTTCCATTTCATGTTTATTTGCTGAAGTCTATCTTTGTATTTCTTCAGGTTTATGTGAGATTAAGACCATTCTTCAGGGAATTCCTGGAACGAATGTCTCAGATGTATGAGGTAAACATGCTTAAGCAATTACATATATATTTTTGTTTTATTCAATTTAGTACCCATATTTAGATTATGTATAATGATTACTTCTTTTCCCCTGAATTTATAGATCATTCTTTTTACTGCTTCTAAGAAGGTGTATGCAGACAAGTTACTGAACATACTAGACCCTAAAAAGCAACTGGTCAGGTAAATTTAATTAAGAAATAGTGGAAATGTCCGTCACACTGGTCTGTGAAATTATTGATTCTATTTAATCTTTTTTTTTATTTTTTTATTTTTTTATTTTTATTTAGCCAGGCGTGGTGGCACATGCCTGTGGTTCCAGCTACGATTCTATTTAATCTTAATGGCCATTTTCAGTTGGCCACATTTGTGTTGAATGGTGAACATAAATGAATTCGTAAGCCCCAAAACTCTTTAAAAGTTACTAATGATATAACTCTAGACAGACATTCTTTAAAGAATACAAAGATCCAGTGTCTTTATTCACTGTGAATCTATATCCTCATTTCTTTTGGGATTGGGGGGGGAGATGGGTTGTGGGATTGTGGGAATGTTTCCACTGTGTGCATGATGTTTCTCCTCCTTGTGTCTCTGAGATAATGCATGTTACATATTACATTTTTTGTTATATAAAGGAATAAAAGTTAATTTTTAACAGAAAAGATCAAATTTAACTTCTTTGCTTATTTCAAGAGCAAATTTATCTTCCATGGAAAGAAAATGTTACATGAATCTAACTGCAAATTACAATTGGCTTAGTCACTTAGGTTGTTCTGATTTGAATTCAGTTCCATGTGTGTGCCCTGAGCCAGCAGATATAGTGTGTTCTTGGTTAGGTGAGAGTGCCTTAGGTAATTTTACAACATTTTGAAAATTAGTTCCATTATTTCTGTCAACTGAAGTGAGATATTAAGATTGATTTAGGCAATCCTGCTGCATCCTTTAAGATGTAGGAATTGGGGCAACCCCTTTGGGTCCCCTCCCACTGTGGGAGCTTTTCGGTCCTCTCAATAAATCCTGCTTTAAAAAAAAAAAGGATGTAGGAATTGGCCTGGCACAGTAGCTCACGCCTATAATTTCAGCACTTTGAGAGGCTGAGGCAGGAGGACTACTTGAAGCCCAGGAGTTCATGACAGACTAGGCAACAAAGTAAGACCTCATCTCTACAAAAAATAAAAAAATTAGCCTGGTGTGGTGGTGTGTGCCTATAGTCCCAGCTTACTTAGGAGGCTGAGGTGGGAAGATTGCTTGAGCCCAGGAGTTTAGGGCTACAGTGAGCCATAATTGTGCCACTGCACTCCAGCCTGGGCAACAGTGAGATCCTGACTCAAAAAAAAAAAAAAAAGATGTAGGAGTTAATCTTTGAGTTTTCTGCCAGGCGCGGTGGCTCACGCCTGTAATCCCAATACTTTGAGGGGTGGAGGTGAGAGGATTGCCTGAGCCCAGAAGTTTGAGACCAGCCTGGGCAACTCTGCAAGACCTCATCTCTACAGTAAATCAAAAAATTAGCCAGGCATGGTGGCTCGCACCTGTAGTTTCAACTACTTGGAAGGCTGAAGTGGAAGGATTGCGTGAACCCAGCAGGTTGAGGCTGCAGAGGCTGTGAATGTGCCACTGCACTCCAGCCCGGGTGACAGAGTGAAACTCTGACTCAAAAAAAAAAACAAAAAAACTTTGAGATTTTTACCAAAAGCTGAGAGATGATACAAAAGGCTCATGAAGCCTTTAATAGTAAGGTACTACTTTTTTGAATACTTTTTCCCATATAGTCATAGTGGAAAACACTAAACTTAATTTTCTACTGTTAATAATACCTTTATTATTGAGGTAAAAGGTTTTCCTAATGTCGATACTTTTATTTTTTTTCTTCTAAATAGAAGTCATAGCCTTTTTTTTTTTTTAAATCTAAAGGATAAAAATAAGTAAACTGCAGACACACAAATGGGAAATGGTATTTTCTATTCACAAAAGTATACTGTAATTAATGCTCATTTCACCTAACTTAAAGTATAGGAATGATTTTGCTGCATTCATTCTTAATTAAGATTTCTGTTCAACACTTCCAGTATTCCAGGGAACCGTGGTGAGCAACACAAACCTTTCTCTCTTGGAGCTTTCATTTATAAAAAGGGGAACAAATTACAGCCTTGCTACTATAGTGTGTTATAAAATAACATGCTTCTTTAAACTAAATGTATAAAATCTACACATTTGGAAATTTCAGTTTGTTTTATCTAGCAGTATTGTGAATAACTTGAAACAAGAAAAGTTTTTGAACAGGAAATGGAATTTGTTAGAGCACTAAAGGGAATTATCTGTATTGGTGGCAATGGTAGACTGAGAAATTCCTGTAGTCTCTGAATCCAATGAATTTCAAATGCAAATTTGTTGACATGGAAGATCTGCTATTAGATGACTGCCGCAGATAGTTTTTTCCAAGAATTTCAAATACATGCTATTATCCCTCAGATACCTGACTAACTGGAGGGATTTTAGTATAATTTAATTAAAATAACCATAGTCCAAGTACATACTCAGTTGTCTCCTGTCTTGGTGAGTTTGCTGCTTACTGGCGAAGAGGCACCAACAGTGACTTGCATTTACATGCTGTATCTGCCTTTCCAGTTTCCTTATATCTTATTTTATAAAAGTAAAATATGGACTCTTATTTAGGCCTAATCAACCAGGACTGCAATGATTTTATCTAGTGTTTTTTGTTTTTGTTTTTTATACAGTACTATCTTTAAACCTTCCAGAGGCAGATGATTATTTGACTATGATTAAAGTATTCCTTTACTAAGGGGGAAAACAGTTTATACATTTTGTCTGTTTGTTGTAATCTTCCTCTTTGCCATCATCACTGGTACTGATATTTTAAAGGTTGAGTTTTTATTTATGTCTGTGTATGTGTGGGCTTTTATTTATTTTTGGTAGCACTGTGACAGACTTTGTGGGTAGAAAGTACCCCTTTTTGTAATTTCAGAATTAAAAATATATGTCTGAGTAGGCCTTATCTCCAGAAAAATTGTTTAGTGGAGTTTAAGACACAAGGAAAACAAATTACTAATTATTAATATATACAGATTAGAGTATTTCAATGTGAAAAAAATCAGTATCAGTAATAATTCAGAAACATTTTGAGTATAAATTGAGATTATAGAATTATTCTAGCATATAGCTATCATTGTAAAACCTTTAGTAGTTTTTCTAAAGTGAAATAGCAGTTTTTTATTATCTAAAATTGGTAAAACATTAGTTTACTTTTGTAATGCTTAAATCTGAATTCATTTCATTTAGTCCCTATTTTATCATATGTTCATATACACAATTACACTAATTAAAAGCAATAGGGGTATTTAGGAAGAGTTGAAATGATGGAATGTTTTGGCCTTAGCACCTTTTCTAAAAAATTATAAGGAAATTTTAAAAACATTTTTTAAAATGCCAACACAAAAACATTCCTTTTTATATTTTCTATTCTGGTGTGTACAGGGATAGGGAGGCTGTGTGGTCTACTGGTTAGAGCAAAGGACTGGGAGCCCAGGCGGATCCTGGGTTCCAATGCAGGGCTAACTGCTGACTTACTGTGTGACCTTGGGCAAGTCACTTGACCTCCTTGTGCCTCAGTCAACCATCTGGAAAATTGGTTAAAAAGCAGGACCTCGCTGACAACCAGATGCTGCATCTGAGCTGAACTTTCCTGGGTAAATAAATTACAAAAACAAGTTAGAGTTTTTATTCTCCCTTTATAATTTAATATAAAATTTTGGGATAAACCAAAGTTCTTTAAAACGTAGTAATATTTGGTTATAAGGTTTCAGTAATTGCTAAGGATTTTTATAGTATAATGCTAGCCCAAAGCTTAGGCCCATATTTATATTTGAATTTCCTTCAAGAGAGAAAATAATAAGGCTTAACCTGTAAAGTTTATGGTATATGTTACAATATATGTTGTAGTTCTTGGAGATTATACTTCTTAGAGAATTTTTTTTTAGTTGATTTGTTTTTATGTTTATGTTTAGGCATCGGCTTTTCCGTGAACATTGTGTTTGTGTACAAGGAAACTATATAAAGGACTTAAATATCCTTGGAAGAGATCTTTCAAAAACAATAATAATTGACAACTCACCACAAGCCTTTGCATATCAGGTAGGAAGAAGGTTGTTAAACAATCTCAGATTGGAAAAACATAATGAAGACACATGCTGCCAAACAGAATATGATGGGAGAAGAACAGAATTTTCACTGGTGGAATTTCCTTAGTGTGTCATGTTAGAATTAGAAATGTAAGGCTGGGCATGGCAGCTTAACGCCTATAGTCCCGGCACTTTGGGAGGCTGAGATGAGAGGATTGCCTGAGGCCACCGGTTTCAGACCAGCCTGGGCAACTTGACAAGACCTCATCTCTACAATAAATCAAAAAATTAGCTGGGTGTGGTGGTGCATGCTTGTAGTTCCAGCCACTTGGAAGTCTGTGGTGGAAGGATCGCCTGAGCCCAGCAGGTCGAGGCTGTGGTGGCCGTGAGCAGGCCACTGCACTCCAGCCTGGGCAACAGAGTGAGATTCCAACTCAGAAAAAAAAAATTTTTTTTTTTTTAGAAATGCCAGAGTGGTATATTCCTTTCTTTTAAATGAAATGCAGCATCCATGAAGAAAAATCTTGAATTATAAATCCAAATAAGAAGGAACTATAAGATATATCAATAGCATTCTTGACAGTTGTTAAATCAGTAATTTAATTATAAACTGATTGTGAATTATAATTAGCTTAACCACGTTCTTGTGGTCTGTTTATTTAGCATTCTGGAATATTTTCTAGAAAATTTTGTTGGTCAGGCACGGTGGCTCAAGCCTATAATCCCAGCACTTTGGGAGGCCGAAGTGAGAGGACTGCCTGAGCCCACGGGTTTGAGACCAGCCTGGGCAACATGGAGATCCCTCGTCTCTACAATAAATTAAAAAAAAAAAATTAGCTGGGCATGGTGGTACTTTCCTGTAGTTCCAGCTACTTGGAAGGCTGAGGCAGAAAGATCACCTGAATCCAGCAGGTCGAGGCTGCAGTGGTTGTGAGCAGCGAGCCACTACACTCCAGCCTGGGCAACAGAGTAAGACTCCAACTCAAAAAAAAAAAAAAAAAAAAAAAATTGATATATTTGTTAATATGTCTTTGAAATATAACTACAACTAAAGATGAGTCATCTTTTCAAGATATATTTTCCATTATAAATAAGTCCATATGATATGAATTTTGAGATTTGCTTCGTAATAAATCAGTGCCGAATAGGGAGATTGGAAAGCGGATTGGGGTGTAGGTGAAACAAGATTGGTTCTTAACTTCTGTGTTTCAGAATATTCATAATAAAAAGGAAAAAACTGTATATAATACAGAAATGCATTCACTTTAGTTTCATACCTTTATTTACTTGTATTTATTTATTTATTTATTTATTTTTTTTTGGAGTTGGAGTCTCACTCTGTCGCCCAAACTGGAGTGCAGTGGCCGCTCCCGGCCACCGCAGCCTCGACCTGCTGGGCTCCGGCGATCCTTCCGCCTCAGCCTTCCAAGTAGCTGGAACTACAGGCGCGCGCTACCACGCCCGGCTGATTTTTTGATTTATTGTAGAGA